>JAVIWC010009499.1:0-14041 GCA_031894815.1 Creontiades dilutus | reverse complement strand
CAAAAACGCTTCCTTCATGGTTATTTTCGCGTTTTTTCATCAAAATTGCTCAAAATTAAACTCTGTTTAATCGCTTTCAAACCTACGGTGTAAGGGGTTTTTCGGGGTGCTGAACACGAATCTGAAGTCCGTTTTTCGATAAAACGCTTCCTTCATGGTTATTTTCGCGTTTTTTCATCAAAATTGCTCAAAAATAAACTCTGTTTAATCGCTTTCAAACCTACTCTGAAGGGGTTTTTCGGGGTGCTGAACACGAATCTGAAGTCCGTTTTCGATAAAACGCTTCCTTCATGGTTATTTTCGCGTTTTTTCATCAAAATTGCTCAAAAAATAACTCTGTTTAATCGCTTTTCAAACCTACTCTCTAAGGGGTTTTTCGGGGTGCTGAACACGAATCTGAAGTCCGTTTTCGATAAAACGCTTCCTTCATGGTTATTTTCGCGTTTTTTCATCAAAATTGCTCAAAATTAAACTCTGTTTAATCGCTTTCAAACCTACTCTCTAAGGGGTTTTTCGGGGTGCTGAACACGAATCTGAAGTCCTTTTTCGATAAAACGCTTCCTTCATGGTTATTTTCGCGTTTTTTCATCAAAATTGCTCAAAAATTAACTCTGTTTAATCGCTTTCAAACCTACTCTCTAAGGGGTTTTTCGGGGTGCTGAACACGAATCTGAAGTCCGTTTTTCGATAAAACGCTTCCTTCATGGTTATTTTCGCGTTTTTTCATCAAAATTGCTCAAAAATTAACTCTGTTTAATCGCTTTCAAACCTACTCTCTAAGGGGTTTTTCGGGGTGCTGAACACGAATCTGAAGTCCGTTTTTCGATAAAACGCTTCCTTCATGGTTATTTTCGCGTTTTTTCATCAAAATTGCTCAAAAATTAACTCTGTTTAATCGCTTTCAAACCTACTCTCTAAGGGGTTTTTCGGGGTGCTGAACACGAATCTGAAGTCCTTTTTCGATAAAACGCTTCCTTCATGGTTATTTTCGCGTTTTTTCATCAAAATTGCTCAAAAATTAACTCTGTTTAATCGCTTTCAAACCTACTCTCTAAGGGGTTTTTCGGGGTGCTGAACACGAATCTGAAGTCCGTTTTTCGATAAAACGCTTCCTTCATGGTTATTTTCGCGTTTTTTCATCAAAATTGCTCAAAAATTAACTCTGTTTAATCGCTTTCAAACCTACTCTCTAAGGGGTTTTTCGGGGTGCTGAACACGAATCTGAAGTCCGTTTTTCGATAAAACGCTTCCTTCATGGTTATTTTCGCGTTTTTTCATCAAAATTGCTCAAAAATTAACTCTGTGTGAAGTCCTTTTTCGATAAAACGCTTCCTTCATGGTTATTTTCGCGTTTTTTCATCAAAATTGCTCAAAAATAACTCTGTTTAATCGCTTTCAAACCTACTCTCTAAGGGGTTTTTCGGGGTGCTGAACACGAATCTGAAGTCCTTTTTTCGATAAAACGCTTCCTTCATGGTTATTTTCGCGTTTTTTCATCAAAATTGCTCAAAAATTAAACTCTGTTTAATCGCTTTCAAACCTACTCTCTAAGGGGTTTTTCGGGGTGCTGAACACGAATCTGAAGTCCTTTTTTCGATAAAACGCTTCCTTCATGGTTATTTTCGCGTTTTTTCATCAAAATTGCTCAAAAATTAACTCTGTTTAATCGCTTTCAAACCTACTCTCTAAGGGGTTTTTCGGGGTGCTGAACACGAATCTGAAGTCCTTTTTTCGATAAAACGCTTCCTTCATGGTTATTTTCGCGTTTTTTCATCAAAATTGCTCAAAAATTAACTCTGTTTAATCGCTTTCAAACCTACTCTCTAAGGGGTTTTTCGGGGTGCTGAACACGAATCTGAAGTCCTTTTTTCGATAAAACGCTTCCTTCATGGTTATTTTCGCGTTTTTTCATCAAAATTGCTCAAAAATTAACTCTGTTTAATCGCTTTCAAACCTACTCTCTAAGGGGTTTTTCGGGGTGCTGAACACGAATCTGAAGTCCTTTTTTCGATAAAACGCTTCCTTCATGGTTATTTTCGCGTTTTTTCATCAAAATTGCTCAAAAATTAACTCTGTTTAATCGCTTTCAAACCTACTCTCTAAGGGGTTTTTCGGGGTGCTGAACACGAATCTGAAGTCCTTTTTCGATAAAACGCTTCCTTCATGGTTATTTTCGCGTTTTTTCATCAAAATTGCTCAAAAATTAACTCTGTTTAATCGCTTTCAAACCTACTCTCTAAGGGGTTTTTCGGGGTGCTGAATGGTTATTTTCTGCGTTTTTTCATCAAAATTGCTCAAAAATTAACTCTGTTTAATCGCTTTCAAACCTACTCTCTAAGGGGTTTTTCGGGGTGCTGAACACGAATCTGAAGTCCTTTTTTCGATAAAACGCTTCCTTCATGGTTATTTTCGCGTTTTTTCATCAAAATTGCTCAAAAATTAACTCTGTTTAATCGCTTTCAAACCTACTCTCTAAGGGGTTTTTCGGGGTGCTGAACACGAATCTGAAGTCCTTTTTTCGATAAAACGCTTCCTTCATGGTTATTTTCGCGTTTTTTCATCAAAATTGCTCAAAAATTAACTCTGTTTAATCGCTTTCAAACCTACTCTCTAAGGGGTTTTTCGGGGTGCTGAACACGAATCTGAAGTCCTTTTTTCGATAAAACGCTTCCTTCATGGTTATTTTCGCGTTTTTTCATCAAAATTGCTCAAAAATTAACTCTGTTTAATCGCTTTCAAACCTACTCTCTAAGGGGTTTTTCGGGGTGCTGAACACGAATCTGAAGTCCTTTTTTCGATAAAACGCTTCCTTCATGGTTATTTTCGCGTTTTTTCATCAAAATTGCTCAAAAATAAACTCTGTTTAATCGCTTTCAAACCTACTCTCTAAGGGGTTTTTCGGGGTGCTGAACACGAATCTGAAGTCCTTTTTTCGATAAAACGCTTCCTTCATGGTTATTTTCGCGTTTTTTCATCAAAATTGCTCAAAAATTAACTCTGTTTAATCGCTTTCAAACCTACTCTCTAAGGGGTTTTTCGGGGTGAACACGAATCTGAAGTCCTTTTTTCGATAAAACGCTTCCTTCATGGTTATTTTCGCGTTTTTTCATCAAAATTGCTCAAAAATTAACTCTGTTTAATCGCTTTCAAACCTACTCTCTAAGGGGTTTTTCGGGGTGCTGAACACGAATCTGAAGTCCTTTTTTCGATAAAACGCTTCCTTCATGGTTATTTTCGCGTTTTTTCATCAAAATTGCTCAAAAATTAACTCTGTTTAATCGCTTTCAAACCTACTCTCTAAGGGGTTTTTCGGGGTGCTGAACACGAATCTGAAGTCCTTTTTTCGATAAAACGCTTCCTTCATGGTTATTTTCGCGTTTTTTCATCAAAATTGCTCAAAAATTAACTCTGTTTAATCGCTTTCAAACCTACTCTCTAAGGGGTTTTTCGGGGTGCTGAACACGAATCTGAAGTCCTTTTTTCGATAAAACGCTTCCTTCATGGTTATTTTCGCGTTTTTTCATCAAAATTGCTCAAAAATTAACTCTGTTTAATCGCTTTCAAACCTACTCTCTAAGGGGTTTTTCGGGGTGCTGAACACGAATCTGAAGTCCTTTTTTCGATAAAACGCTTCCTTCATGGTTATTTTCGCGTTTTTTCATCAAAATTGCTCAAAAATTAACTCTGTTTAATCGCTTTCAAACCTACTCTCTAAGGGGTTTTTCGGGGTGCTGAACACGAATCTGAAGTCCTTTTTTCGATAAAACGCTTCCTTCATGGTTATTTTCGCGTTTTTTCATCAAAATTGCTCAAAAATTAAACTCTGTTTAATCGCTTTCAAACCTACTCTCTAAGGGGTTTTTCGGGGTGCTGAACACGAATCTGAAGTCCTTTTTTCGATAAAACGCTTCCTTCATGGTTATTTTCGCGTTTTTTCATCAAAATTGCTCAAAAATTAACTCTGTTTAATCGCTTTCAAACCTACTCTCTAAGGGGTTTTTCGGGGTGCTGAACACGAATCTGAAGTCCTTTTTTCGATAAAACGCTTCCTTCATGGTTATTTTCGCGTTTTTTCATCAAAATTGCTCAAAAATTAAACTCTGTTTAATCGCTTTCAAACCTACTCTCTAAGGGGTTTTTCGGGGTGCTGAACACGAATCTGAAGTCCTTTTTTCGATAAAACGCTTCCTTCATGGTTATTTTCGCGTTTTTTCATCAAAATTGCTCAAAAATAAACTCTGTTTAATCGCTTTCAAACCTACTCTCTAAGGGGTTTTTCGGGGTGCTGAACACGAATCTGAAGTCCTTTTTTCGATAAAACGCTTCCTTCATGGTTATTTTCGCGTTTTTTCATCAAAATTGCTCAAAAATAAACTCTGTTTAATCGCTTTCAAACCTACTCTCTAAGGGGTTTTTCGGGGTGCTGAACACGAATCTGAAGTCCTTTTTCGATAAAACGCTTCCTTCATGGTTATTTTCGCGTTTTTTCATCAAAATTGCTCAAAAATTAACTCTGTTTAATCGCTTTCAAACCTACTCTCTAAGGGGTTTTTCGGGGTGCTGAACACGAATCTGAAGTCCTTTTTTCGATAAAACGCTTCCTTCATGGTTATTTTCGCGTTTTTTCATCAAAATTGCTCAAAAATTAACTCTGTTTAATCGCTTTCAAACCTACTCTCTAAGGGGTTTTTCGGGGTGCTGAACACGAATCTGAAGTCCTTTTTTCGATAAAACGCTTCCTTCATGGTTATTTTCGCGTTTTTTCATCAAAATTGCTCAAAAATTAACTCTGTTTAATCGCTTTCAAACCTACTCTCTAAGGGGTTTTTCGGGGTGCTGAACACGAATCTGAAGTCCTTTTTTCGATAAAACGCTTCCTTCATGGTTATTTTCGCGTTTTTTCATCAAAATTGCTCAAAAATTAACTCTGTTTAATCGCTTTCAAACCTACTCTCTAAGGGGTTTTTCGGGGTGCTGAACACGAATCTGAAGTCCTTTTTTCGATAAAACGCTTCCTTCATGGTTATTTTCGCGTTTTTTCATCAAAATTGCTCAAAAATTAACTCTGTTTAATCGCTTTCAAACCTACTCTCTAAGGGGTTTTTCGGGGTGCTGAACACGAATCTGAAGTCCTTTTTTCGATAAAACGCTTCCTTCATGGTTATTTTCGCGTTTTTTCATCAAAATTGCTCAAAAATTAACTCTGTTTAATCGCTTTCAAACCTACTCTCTAAGGGGTTTTTCGGGGTGCTGAACACGAATCTGAAGTCCTTTTTTCGATAAAACGCTTCCTTCATGGTTATTTTCGCGTTTTTTCATCAAAATTGCTCAAAAATTAACTCTGTTTAATCGCTTTCAAACCTACTCTCTAAGGGGTTTTTCGGGGTGCTGAACACGAATCTGAAGTCCTTTTTTCGATAAAACGCTTCCTTCATGGTTATTTTCGCGTTTTTTCATCAAAATTGCTCAAAAATTAACTCTGTTTAATCGCTTTCAAACCTACTCTAAGGGGTTTTTCGGGGTGCTGAACACGAATCTGAAGTCCTTTTTTCGATAAAACGCTTCCTTCATGGTTATTTTCGCGTTTTTTCATCAAAATTGCTCAAAAATTAACTCTGTTTAATCGCTTTCAAACCTACTCTCTAAGGGGTTTTTCGGGGTGCTGAACACGAATCTGAAGTCCTTTTTTCGATAAAACGCTTCCTTCATGGTTATTTTCGCGTTTTTTCATCAAAATTGCTCAAAAATTAACTCTGTTTAATCGCTTTCAAACCTACTCTCTAAGGGGTTTTTCGGGGTGCTGAACACGAATCTGAAGTCCTTTTTTCGATAAAACGCTTCCTTCATGGTTATTTTCGCGTTTTTTCATCAAAATTGCTCAAAAATTAAACTCTGTTTAATCGCTTTCAAACCTACTCTCTAAGGGGTTTTTCGGGGTGCTGAACACGAATCTGAAGTCCTTTTTTCGATAAAACGCTTCCTTCATGGTTATTTTCGCGTTTTTTCATCAAAATTGCTCAAAAATTAACTCTGTTTAATCGCTTTCAAACCTACTCTCTAAGGGGTTTTTCGGGGTGCTGAACACGAATCTGAAGTCCTTTTTTCGATAAAACGCTTCCTTCATGGTTATTTTCGCGTTTTTTCATCAAAATTGCTCAAAAATTAAACTCTGTTTAATCGCTTTCAAACCTACTCTCTAAGGGGTTTTTCGGGGTGCTGAACACGAATCTGAAGTCCTTTTTTCGATAAAACGCTTCCTTCATGGTTATTTTCGCGTTTTTTCATCAAAATTGCTCAAAAATTAACTCTGTTTAATCGCTTTCAAACCTACTCTCTAAGGGGTTTTTCGGGGTGCTGAACACGAATCTGAAGTCCTTTTTTCGATAAAACGCTTCCTTCATGGTTATTTTCGCGTTTTTTCATCAAAATTGCTCAAAAATAACTCTGTTTAATCGCTTTCAAACCTACTCTCTAAGGGGTTTTTCGGGGTGCTGAACACGAATCTGAAGTCCTTTTTTCGATAAAACGCTTCCTTCATGGTTATTTTCGCGTTTTTTCATCAAAATTGCTCAAAAATTAACTCTGTTTAATCGCTTTCAAACCTACTCTCTAAGGGGTTTTTCGGGGTGCTGAACACGAATCTGAAGTCCTTTTTTCGATAAAACGCTTCCTTCATGGTTATTTTCGCGTTTTTTCATCAAAATTGCTCAAAAATTAACTCTGTTTAATCGCTTTCAAACCTACTCTCTAAGGGGTTTTTCGGGGTGCTGAACACGAATCTGGAGTCTGTTTTTCGATAAAACGCTTCTCATGGTTATTTTCGCGTTTTTTCATCAAAATTGCTCAAAAATTAACTCTGTTTAATCGCTTTCAAACCTACTCTCTAAGGGGTTTTTCGGGGTGCTGAACACGAATCTGAAGTCCGTTTTTCGATAAAACGCTTCCTTCATGGTTATTTTCGCGTTTTTTCATCAAAATTGCTCAAAAATTAACTCTGTTTAATCGCTTTCAAACCTACTCTAAGGGGTTTTTCGGGGTGCTGAACACGAATCTGAAGTCCGTTTTTCGATAAAACGCTTCCTTCATGGTTATTTTCGCGTTTTTTCATCAAAATTGCTCAAAAATTAACTCTGTTTAATCGCTTTCAAACCTACTCTCTAAGGGGTTTTTCGGGGTGCTGAACACGAATCTGAAGTCCTTTTTTCGATAAAACGCTTCCTTCATGGTTATTTTCGCGTTTTTTCATCAAAAATTGCTCAAAAATTAACTCTGTTTAATCGCTTTCAAACCTACTCTCTAAGGGGTTTTTCGGGGTGCTGAACACGAATCTGAAGTCCGTTTTTCGATAAAACGCTTCCTTCATGGTTATTTTCGCGTTTTTTCATCAAAATTGCTCAAAAATTAACTCTGTTTAATCGCTTTCAAACCTACTCTAAGGGGTTTTTCGGGGTGCTGAACACGAATCTGAAGTCCGTTTTTCGATAAAACGCTTCCTTCATGGTTATTTTCGCGTTTTTTCATCAAAATTGCTCAAAAATTAACTCTGTTTAATCGCTTTCAAACCTACTCTCTAAGGGGTTTTTCGGGAACACGAATCTGAAGTCCGTTTTTCGATAAAACGCTTCTTCATGGTTATTTTCGCGTTTTTTCATCAAAATTGCTCAAAAATTAACTCTGTTTAATCGCTTTCAAACCTACTCTCTAAGGGGTTTTTCGGGGTGCTGAACACGAATCTGAAGTCCGTTTTTCGATAAAACGCTTCCTTCATGGTTATTTTCGCGTTTTTTCATCAAAATTGCTCAAAAATTAACTCTGTTTAATCGCTTTCAAACCTACTCTAAGGGGTTTTTCGGGGTGCTGAACACGAATCTGAAGTCCGTTTTTCGATAAAACGCTTCCTTCATGGTTATTTTCGCGTTTTTTCATCAAAATTGCTCAAAAATTAACTCTGTTTAATCGCTTTCAAACCTACTCTCTAAGGGGTTTTTCGGGGTGCTGAACACGAATCTGAAGTCCGTTTTTCGATAAAACGCTTCCTTCATGGTTATTTTCGCGTTTTTTCATCAAAATTGCTCAAAAATTAACTCCGTTTAATCGCTTTCAAACCTACTCTCGAAGGGGTTTTTCGGGGTGCTGAACACGAATCTGAAGTCCTTTTTTCGATAAAACGCTTCCTTCATGGTTATTTTCGCGTTTTATCATCAAAATTGCTCAAAAAATTAACTCTGTTTAATCGCTTTCAAACTACTCTCTAAGGGGTTTTTCGGGGTGCTGAACACGAATCTGAAGTCCGTTTTTCGATAAAACGCTTCCTTCATGGTTATTTTCGCGTTTTTTCATCAAAATTGCTCAAAAATTAACTCTGTTTAATCGCTTTCAAACCTACTCTCTAAGGGGTTTTTCGGGGTGCTGAACACGAATCTGAAGTCCATTTTTCGATAAAACGCTTCCTTCATGGTTATTTTCGCGTTTTTTCATCAAAATTGCTCAAAAATTAACTCTGTTTAATCGCTTTCAAACCTACTCTCTAAGGGGTTTTTCGGGGTGCTGAACACGAATCTGAAGTCCGTTTTTCGATAAAACGCTTCCTTCATGGTTATTTTCGCGTTTTTTCATCAAAATTGCTCAAAAATTAACTCTGTTTAATCGCTTTCAAACCTACTCTCTAAGGGGTTTTTCGGGGTGCTGAACACGAATCTGAAGTCCGTTTTTCGATAAAACGCTTCCTTCATGGTTATTTTCGCGTTTTTTCATCAAAATTGCTCAAAAATTAACTCTGTTTAATCGCTTTCAAACCTACTCTCTAAGGGGTTTTTCGGGGTGCTGAACACGAATCTGAAGTCCGTTTTTCGATAAAACGCTTCCTTCATGGTTATTTTCGCGTTTTTTCATCAAAATTGCTCAAAAATTAACTCTGTTTAATCGCTTGCAAACCTACTCTCTAAGGGGTTTTTCGGGGTGCTGAACACGAATCTGAAGTCCGTTTTTCGATAAAACGCTTCCTTCATGGTTATTTTCGCGTTTTTTCATCAAAATTGCTCAAAAATTAACTCTGTTTAATCGCTTTCAAACCTACTCTCTAAGGGGTTTTTCGGGGTGCTGAACACGAATCTGAAGTCCGTTTTTCGATAAAACGCTTCCTTCATGGTTATTTTCGCGTTTTTTCATCAAAATTGCTCAAAAATTAACTCTGTTTAATCGCTTTCAAACCTACTCTCTAAGGGGTTTTTCGGGGTGCTGAACACGAATCTGAAGTCCGTTTTTCGATAAAACGCTTCTTCATGGTTATTTTCGCGTTTTTTCATCAAAATTGCTCAAAAATTAACTCTGTTTAATCGCTTTCAAACCTACTCTCTAAGGGGTTTTTCGGGGTGCTGAACACGAATCTGAAGTCCGTTTTTCGATAAAACGCTTCCTTCATGGTTATTTTCGCGTTTTTTCATCAAAATTGCTCAAAAATTAACTCTGTTTAATCGCTTTCAAACCTACTCTCTAAGGGGTTTTTCGGGGTGCTGAACACGAATCTGAAGTCCTTTTTTCGATAAAACGCTTCCTTCATGGTTATTTTCGCGTTTTTTCATCAAAATTGCTCAAAAATTAACTCTGTTTAATCGCTTTCAAACCTACTCTCTAAGGGGTTTTTCGGGGTGCTGAACACGAATCTGAAGTCCGTTTTTCGATAAAACGCTTCCTTCATGGTTATTTTCGCGTTTTTTCATCAAAATTGCTCAAAAATTAACTCTGTTTAATCGCTTTCAAACCTACTCTCTAAGGGGTTTTTCGGGGTGCTGAACACGAATCTGAAGTCCGTTTTTCGATAAAACGCTTCCTTCATGGTTATTTTCGCGTTTTTTCATCAAAATTGCTCAAAAATTAACTCTGTTTAATCGCTTTCAAACCTACTCTCTAAGGGGTTTTTCGGGGTGCTGAACACGAATCTGAAGTCCGTTTTTCGATAAAACGCTTCCTTCATGGTTATTTTCGCGTTTTTTCATCAAAATTGCTCAAAAATTAACTCTGTTTAATCGCTTTCAAACCTACTCTAAGGGGTTTTTCGGGGTGCTGAACACGAATCTGAAGTCCGTTTTTCGATAAAACGCTTCCTTCATGGTTATTTTCGCGTTTTTTCATCAAAATTGCTCAAAAATTAACTCTTCTGTTTAATCGCTTTCAAACCTACTCTCTAAGGGGTTTTTCGGGGTGCTGAACACGAATCTGAAGTCCTTTTTTCGATAAAACGCATCGCTTTCAAAACTCTCTACCTACTCTCGCTTCCTTCATGGTTATTTTCGCGTTTTTTCATCAAAATTGCTCAAAAATTAACTCTGTTTAATCGCTTTCAAACCTACTCTCTAAGGGGTTTTTCGGGGTGCTGAACACGAATCTGAAGTCCTTTTTTCGATAAAACGCTTCCTTCATGGTTATTTTCGCGTTTTTTCATCAAAATTGCTCAAAAATTAACTCTGTTTAATCGCTTTCAAACCTACTCTCTAAGGGGTTTTTCGGGGTGCTGAACACGAATCTGAAGTCCTTTTTTCGATAAAACGCTTCCTTCATGGTTATTTTCGCGTTTTTTCATCAAAATTGCTCAAAAATTAACTCTGTTTAATCGCTTTCAAACCTACTCTCTAAGGGGTTTTTCGGGGTGCTGAACACGAATCTGAAGTCCTTTTTTTCGATAAAACGCTTCCTTCATGGTTATTTTCGCGTTTTTTCATCAAAATTGCTCAAAAATTAACTCTGTTTAATCGCTTTCAAACCTACTCTCTAAGGGGTTTTTCGGGGTGCTGAACACGAATCTGAAGTCCTTTTTTCGATAAAACGCTTCCTTCATGGTTATTTTCGCGTTTTTTCATCAAAATTGCTCAAAAATTAACTCTGTTTAATCGCTTTCAAACCTACTCTCTAAGGGGTTTTTCGGGGTGCTGAACACGAATCTGAAGTCCTTTTTTCGATAAAACGCTTCCTTCATGGTTATTTTCGCGTTTTTTCATCAAAATTGCTCAAAAATTAACTCTGTTTAATCGCTTTCAAACCTACTCTCTAAGGGGTTTTTCGGGGTGCTGAACACGAATCTGAAGTCCTTTTTTCGATAAAACGCTTCCTTCATGGTTATTTTCGCGTTTTTTCATCAAAATTGCTCAAAAATTAACTCTGTTTAATCGCTTTCAAACCTACTCTCTAAGGGGTTTTTCGGGGTGCTGAACACGAATCTGAAGTCCTTTTTTCGATAAAACGCTTCCTTCATGGTTATTTTCGCGTTTTTTCATCAAAATTGCTCAAAAATTAACTCTGTTTAATCGCTTTCAAACCTACTCTCTAAGGGGTTTTTCGGGGTGCTGAACACGAATCTGAAGTCCTTTTTTCGATAAAACGCTTCTTCATGGTTATTTTCGCGTTTTTTCATCAAAATTGCTCAAAAATTAACTCTGTTTAATCGCTTTCAAACCTACTCTCTAAGGGGTTTTTCGGGGTGCTGAACACGAATCTGAAGTCCTTTTTCGATAAAACGCTTCCTTCATGGTTATTTTCGCGTTTTTTCATCAAAATTGCTCAAAAATTAACTCTGTTTAATCGCTTTCAAACCTACTCTCTAAGGGGTTTTTCGGGGTGCTGAACACGAATCTGAAGTCCTTTTTCGATAAAACGCTTCCTTCATGGTTATTTTCGCGTTTTTTCATCAAAATTGCTCAAAAATTAACTCTGTTTAATCGCTTTCAAACCTACTCTCTAAGGGGTTTTTCGGGGTGCTGAACACGAATCTGAAGTCCTTTTTTCGATAAAACGCTTCCTTCATGGTTATTTTCGCGTTTTTTCATCAAAATTGCTCAAAAATTAACTCTGTTTAATCGCTTTCAAACCTACTCTCTAAGGGGTTTTTCGGGGTGCTGAACACGAATCTGAAGTCCTTTTTTCGATAAAACGCTTCCTTCATGGTTATTTTCGCGTTTTTTCATCAAAATTGCTCAAAAATTAACTCTGTTTAATCGCTTTCAAACCTACTCTCTAAGGGGTTTTTCGGGGTGCTGAACACGAATCTGAAGTCCTTTTTCGATAAAACGCTTCCTTCATGGTTATTTTCGCGTTTTTTCATCAAAATTGCTCAAAAATTAACTCTGTTTAATCGCTTTCAAACCTACTCTCTAAGGGGTTTTTCGGGGTGCTGAACACGAATCTGAAGTCCTTTTTCGATAAAACGCTTCCTTCATGGTTATTTTCGCGTTTTTTCATCAAAATTGCTCAAAAATTAACTCTGTTTAATCGCTTTCAAACCTACTCTCTAAGGGGTTTTTCGGGGTGCTGAACACGAATCTGAAGTCCTTTTTTCGATAAAACGCTTCCTTCATGGTTATTTTCGCGTTTTTTCATCAAAATTGCTCAAAAATTAACTCTGTTTAATCGCTTTCAAACCTACTCTCTAAGGGGTTTTTCGGGGTGCTGAACACGAATCTGAAGTCCTTTTTTCGATAAAACGCTTCCTTCATGGTTATTTTCGCGTTTTTTCATCAAAATTGCTCAAAAATTAACTCTGTTTAATCGTTCCTTCATGGTTATTTTCGCGTTTTTTCATCAAAATTGCTCAAAAATTAACTCTGTTTAATCGCTTTCAAACCTACTCTCTAAGGGGTTTTTCGGGGTGCTGAACACGAATCTGAAGTCCTTTTTTCGATAAAACGCTTCCTTCATGGTTATTTTCGCGTTTTTTCATCAAAATTGCTCAAAAATTAACTCTGTTTAATCGCTTTCAAACCTACTCTCTAAGGGGTTTTTCGGGGTGCTGAACACGAATCTGAAGTCCTTTTTTCGATAAAACGCTTCCTTCATGGTTATTTTCGCGTTTTTTCATCAAAATTGCTCAAAAATTAACTCTGTTTAATCGCTTTCAAACCTACTCTCTAAGGGGTTTTTCGGGGTGCTGAACACGAATCTGAAGTCCTTTTTTCGATAAAACGCTTCCTTCATGGTTATTTTCGCGTTTTTTCATCAAAATTGCTCAAAAATTAACTCTGTTTAATCGCTTTCAAACCTACTCTCTAAGGGGTTTTTCGGGGTGCTGAACACGAATCTGAAGTCCTTTTTTCGATAAAACGCTTCCTTCATGGTTATTTTCGCGTTTTTTCATCAAAATTGCTCAAAAATTAACTCTGTTTAATCGCTTTCAAACCTACTCTCTAAGGGGTTTTTCGGGGTGCTGAACACGAATCTGAAGTCCTTTTTTCGATAAAACGCTTCCTTCATGGTTATTTTCGCGTTTTTTCATCAAAATTGCTCAAAAATTAACTCTGTTTAATCGCTTTCAAACCTACTCTCTAAGGGGTTTTTCGGGGTGCTGAACACGAATCTGAAGTCCTTTTTTCGATAAAACGCTTCCTTCATGGTTATTTTCGCGTTTTTTCATCAAAATTGCTCAAAAATTAACTCTGTTTAATCGCTTTCAAACCTACTCTCTAAGGGGTTTTTCGGGGTGCTGAACACGAATCTGAAGTCCTTTTTTCGATAAAACGCTTCCTTCATGGTTATTTTCGCGTTTTTTCATCAAAATTGCTCAAAAATTAACTCTGTTTAATCGCTTTCAAACCTACTCTCTAAGGGGTTTTTCGGGGTGCTGAACACGAATCTGAAGTCCTTTTTTCGATAAAACGCTTCCTTCATGGTTATTTTCGCGTTTTTTCATCAAAATTGCTCAAAAATTAACTCTGTTTAATCGCTTTCAAACCTACTCTCTAAGGGGTTTTTCGGGGTGCTGAACACGAATCTGAAGTCCTTTTTTCGATAAAACGCTTCCTTCATGGTTATTTTCGCGTTTTTTCATCAAAATTGCTCAAAAATTAACTCTGTTTAATCGCTTTCAAACCTACTCTCTAAGGGGTTTTTCGGGGTGCTGAACACGAATCTGAAGTCCTTTTTTCGATAAAACGCTTCCTTCATGGTTATTTTCGCGTTTTTTCATCAAAATTGCTCAAAAATTAACTCTGTTTAATCGCTTTCAAACCTACTCTAAGGGTTTTTCGGGGTGCTGAACACGAATTCGAAGTCCTTT
>JAVIWC010009498.1:0-14050 GCA_031894815.1 Creontiades dilutus | reverse complement strand
AGCACCCCCGAAAAACCCTTAGAGAGTAGGTTTGAAAGCGATTAAACAGAGTTTATTTTTGAGCAATTTTGATGAAAAAACGCGAAAATAACCATGAAGGAAGCGTTTTATCGAAAAAAGGACTTCAGATTCGTGTTCAGCACCCCGAAAAACCCTTAGAGAGTAGGTTTGAAAGCGATTAAACAGAGTTTATTTTTGAGCAATTTTGATGAAAAAACGCGAAAATAACCATGAAGGAAGCGTTTTATCGAAAAAAGGACTTCAGATTCGTGTTCAGCACCCCGAAAAACCCCTTAGGAGAGTAGGTTTGAAAGCGATTAAACAGAGTTAATTTTTGAGCAATTTTGAAAAAAAACGCGAAAATAACCATGAAGGAAGCGTTTTATCGAAAAAAGGACTTCAGATTCGTGTTCAGCACCCCGAAAACCCCTTAGAGAGTAGGTTTGAAAGCGATTAAACAGAGTTAATTTTTGAGCAATTTTGATGAAAAAACGCGAAAATAACCGTGAAGGAAGCGTTTTATCGAAAAAAGGACTTCAGATTCGTGTTCAGCAACCCGAAAAACCCCAAATAACCATGAAGGAAGCGTTTTATCGAAAAAGGACTTCAGATTCGTGTTCAGCACCTCGAAAAACCCCTTAGAGAGTAGGTTTGAAAGCGATTAAACAGAGTTAATTTTTGAGCAATTTTGATGAAAAAAACGCGAAAATAACCATGAAGGAAGCGTTTTATCGAAAAAAGGACTTCAGATTCGTGTTCAGCACCCCGAAAAACCCTTAGAGAGTAGGTTTGAAAGCGATTAAACAGAGTTTATTTTTGAGCAATTTTGATGAAAAAACGCGAAAATAACCATGAAGGAAGCGTTTTATCGAAAAAAGGACTTCAGATTCGTGTTCAGCACCCCGAAAAACCCCTTAGAGAGTAGGTTTGAAAGCGATTAAACAGAGTTTAAACAAAATAACCATGAAGGAAGCGTTTTATTTTTGAGCATTAAACAGAGTTTTTTTTGAGCAATTTTGATGAAAAAACGCGAAAATAACAATGAAGGAAGCGCTTTATCGAAAAAAGGACTTCAGATTCGTGTTCAGCACCCCGAAAAACCCCTTAGAGAGTAGGTTTGAAAGCGATTAAACAGAGTTAATTTTTGAGCAATTTTGATGAAAAATCATGAAAATAACCATGAAGGAAGCGTTTTATCGAAAAAAGGACTTCAGATTCGTGTTCAGCACCCCGAAAACCCCTCTTAGAGAGTAGGTTTGAAAGCGATTAAACAGAGTTAATTTTTGAGCAATTTTGATGAAAAAACGCGAAAATAACCATGAAGGAAGCGTTTTATCGAAAAAAAGGACTTCAGATTCGTGTTCAGCACCCCGAAAAACCCCTTAGAGAGTAGGTTTGAAAGCGATTAAACAGAGTTAATTTTTGACCAATTTTGATGAAAAAACGCGAAAATAACCACGAAGGAAGCGTTTTATCGAAAAAAGGACTTCAGATTCGTGTTCAGCACCCCGAAAAACCCCTTAGAGAGTAGGTTTGAAAGCGATTAAACAGAGTTAATTTTTGAGCAATTTTGATGAAAAAACGCGAAAATAACCATGAAGGAAGCGTTTTATCGAAAAAAGGACTTCAGATTCGTGTTCAGCACCCCGAAAAACCCCTTAGAGAGTAGGTTTGAAAGCGATTAAACAGAGTTAATTTTTGAGCAATTTTGATGAAAAAACGCGAAAATAACCATGAAGGAAGCGTTTTATCGAAAAAAGGACTTCAGATTCGTGTTCAGCACCCCGAAAAACCCCTTAGAGAGTAGGTTTGAAAGCGATTAAACAGAGTTAATTTTTGAGCAATTTTGATGAAAAAACGCGAAAATAACCATGAAGGAAGCGTTTTATCGAAAAAAGGACTTCAGATTCGTGTTCAGCACCCCGAAAAACCCCTTAGAGAGTAGGTTTGAAAGCGATTAAACAGAGTTTATTTTTGAGCAATTTTGATGAAAAAACGCGAAAATAACCATGAAGGAAGCGTTTTATCGAAAAAAGGACTTCAGATTCGTGTTCAGCACCCCGAAAAACCCTTAGAGAGTAGGTTTGAAAGCGATTAAACAGAGTTAATTTTTGAGCAATTTTGATGAAAAAACGCGAAAATAACCATGAAGGAAGCGTTTTATCGAAAAAAGGACTTCAGATTCGTGTTCAGCACCCCGAAAAACCCCTTAGAGAGTAGGTTTGAAAGCGATTAAACAGAGTTAATTTTTGAGCAATTTTGATGAAAAAACGCGAAAATAACCATGAAGGAAGCGTTTTATCGAAAAAAGGACTTCAGATTCGTGTTCAGCACCCCGAAAAACCCCTTAGAGAGTAGGTTTGAAAGCGATTAAACAGAGTTAATTTTTGAGCAATTTTGATGAAAAAACGCGAAAATAACCATGAAGGAAGCGTTTTATCGAAAAAAGGACTTCAGATTCGTGTTCAGCACCCCGAAAACCCCTTAGAGAGTAGGTTTGAAAGCGATTAAACAGAGTTTATTTTTGAGCAATTTTGATGAAAAAACGCGAAAATAACCATGAAGGAAGCGTTTTATCGAAAAAAGGACTTCAGATTCGTGTTCAGCACCCCGAAAAACCCCTTAGAGAGTAGGTTTGAAAGCGATTAAACAGAGTTAATTTTTGAGCAATTTTGATGAAAAAACGCGAAAATAACCATGAAGGAAGCGTTTTATCGAAAAAAGGACTTCAGATTCGTGTTCAGCACCCCGAAAAACCCCTTAGAGAGTAGGTTTGAAAGCGATTAAACAGAGTTAATTTTTGAGCAATTTTGATGAAAAAACGCGAAAATAACCATGAAGGAAGCGTTTTATCGAAAAAAGGACTTCAGATTCGTGTTCAGCACCCCGAAAAACCCCTTAGAGAGTAGGTTTGAAAGCGATTAAACAGAGTTAATTTTTGAGCAATTTTGATGAAAAAACGCGAAAATAACCATGAAGGAAGCGTTTTATCGAAAAAAGGACTTCAGATTCGTGTTCAGCACCCCGAAAACCCCTTAGAGAGTAGGTTTGAAAGCGATTAAACAGAGTTTATTTTTGAGCAATTTTGATGAAAAAACGCGAAAATAACCATGAAGGAAGCGTTTTATCGAAAAAAGGACTTCAGATTCGTGTTCAGCACCCCGAAAAACCCCTTAGAGAGTAGGTTTGAAAGCGATTAAACAGAGTTAATTTTTGAGCAATTTTGATGAAAAAACGCGAAAATAACCATGAAGGAAGCGTTTTATCGAAAAAAGGACTTCAGATTCGTGTTCAGCACCCCGAAAAACCCCTTAGAGAGTAGGTTTGAAAGCGATTAAACAGAGTTAATTTTTGAGCAATTTTGATGAAAAAACGCGAAAATAACCATGAAGGAAGCGTTTTATCGAAAAAAGGACTTCAGATTCGTGTTCAGCACCCCGAAAAACCCCTTAGAGAGTAGGTTTGAAAGCGATTAAACAGAGTTTATTTTTGAGCAATTTTGATGAAAAAACGCGAAAATAACCATGAAGGAAGCGTTTTATCGAAAAAAGGACTTCAGATTCGTGTTCAGCACCCCGAAAAACCCCTTAGAGAGTAGGTTTGAAAGCGATTAAACAGAGTTTATTTTTGAGCAATTTTGATGAAAAAACGCGAAAATAACCATGAAGGAAGCGTTTTATCGAAAAAAGGACTTCAGATTCGTGTTCAGCACCCCGAAAAACCCCTTAGAGAGTAGGTTTGAAAGCGATTAAACAGAGTTAATTTTTGAGCAATTTTGATGAAAAAACGCGAAAATAACCATGAAGGAAGCGTTTTATCGAAAAAAGGACTTCAGATTCGTGTTCAGCACCCCGAAAACCCCTTAGAGAGTAGGTTTGAAAGCGATTAAACAGAGTTTATTTTTGAGCAATTTTGATGAAAAAACGCGAAAATAACCATGAAGGAAGCGTTTTATCGAAAAAAGGACTTCAGATTCGTGTTCAGCACCCCGAAAAACCCCTTAGAGAGTAGGTTTGAAAGCGATTAAACAGAGTTTAATTTTTGAGCAATTTTGATGAAAAAACGCGAAAATAACCATGAAGGAAGCGTTTTATCGAAAAAAGGACTTCAGATTCGTGTTCAGCACCCCCGAAAAACCCCTTAGAGAGTAGGTTTGAAAGCGATTAAACAGAGTTTATTTTTGAGCAATTTTGATGAAAAAACGCGAAAATAACCATGAAGGAAGCGTTTTATCGAAAAAAGGACTTCAGATTCGTGTTCAGCACCCCGAAAAACCCCTTAGAGAGTAGGTTTGAAAGCGATTAAACAGAGTTAATTTTTGAGCAATTTTGATGAAAAAACGCGAAAATAACCATGAAGGAAGCGTTTTATCGAAAAAAGGACTTCAGATTCGTGTTCAGCACCCCGAAAAACCCCTTAGAGAGTAGGTTTGAAAGCGATTAAACAGAGTTAATTTTTGAGCAATTTTGATGAAAAAACGCGAAAATAACCATGAAGGAAGCGTTTTATCGAAAAAAGGACTTCAGATTCGTGTTCAGCACCCCGAAAAACCCCTTAGAGAGTAGGTTTGAAAGCGATTAAACAGAGTTAATTTTTGAGCAATTTTGATGAAAAAACGCGAAAATAACCATGAAGGAAGCGTTTTATCGAAAAAAGGACTTCAGATTCGTGTTCAGCACCCCGAAAAACCCCTTAGAGAGTAGGTTTGAAAGCGATTAAACAGAGTTAATTTTTGAGCAATTTTGATGAAAAAACGCGAAAATAACCATGAAGGAAGCGTTTTATCGAAAAAAGGACTTCAGATTCGTGTTCAGCACCCCGAAAAACCCCTTAGAGAGTAGGTTTGAAAGCGATTAAACAGAGTTTATTTTTGAGCAATTTTGATGAAAAAACGCGAAAATAACCATGAAGGAAGCGTTTTATCGAAAAAAGGACTTCAGATTCGTGTTCAGCACCCCGAAAAACCCCTTAGAGAGTAGGTTTGAAAGCGATTAAACAGAGTTTATTTTTGAGCAATTTTGATGAAAAAACGCGAAAATAACCATGAAGGAAGCGTTTTATCGAAAAAAGGACTTCAGATTCGTGTTCAGCACCCCGAAAAACCCCTTAGAGAGTAGGTTTGAAAGCGATTAAACAGAGTTTATTTTTGAGCAATTTTGATGAAAAAACGCGAAAATAACCATGAAGGAAGCGTTTTATCGAAAAAAGGACTTCAGATTCGTGTTCAGCACCCCGAAAAACCCCTTAGAGAGTAGGTTTGAAAGCGATTAAACAGAGTTATTTTTGAGCAATTTTGATGAAAAAACGCGAAAATAACCATGAAGGAAGCGTTTTATCGAAAAAAGGACTTCAGATTCGTGTTCAGCACCCCGAAAAACCCCTTAGAGAGTAGGTTTGAAAGCGATTAAACAGAGTTTATTTTTGAGCAATTTTGATGAAAAAACGCGAAAATAACCATGAAGGAAGCGTTTTATCGAAAAACGGACTTCAGATTCGTGTTCAGCACCCCGAAAAACCCTTAGAGAGTAGGTTTGAAAGCGATTAAACAGAGTTTATTTTTGAGCAATTTTGATGAAAAAACGCGAAAATAACCATGAAGGAAGCGTTTTATCGAAAAACGGACTTCAGATTCGTGTTCAGCACCCCGAAAAACCCCTTAGAGAGTAGGTTTGAAAGCGATTAAACAGAGTTTATTTTTGAGCAATTTTGATGAAAAAACGCGAAAATAACCATGAAGGAAGCGTTTTATCGAAAAAAGGACTTCAGATTCGTGTTCAGCACCCCGAAAAACCCCTTAGAGAGTAGGTTTGAAAGCGATTAAACAGAGTTAATTTTTGAGCAATTTTGATGAAAAAACGCGAAAATAACCATGAAGGAAGCGTTTTATCGAAAAAAGGACTTCAGATTCGTGTTCAGCACCCCGAAAAACCCCTTAGAGAGTAGGTTTGAAAGCGATTAAACAGAGTTAATTTTTGAGCAATTTTGATGAAAAAACGCGAAAATAACCATGAAGGAAGCGTTTTATCGAAAAACGGACTTCAGATTCGTGTTCAGCACCCCGAAAAACCCCTTAGAGAGTAGGTTTGAAAGCGATTAAACAGAGTTAATTTTTGAGCAATTTTGATGAAAAAACGCGAAAATAACCATGAAGGAAGCGTTTTATCGAAAAACGGACTTCAGATTCGTGTTCAGCACCCCGAAAAACCCCTTAGAGAGTAGGTTTGAAAGCGATTAAACAGAGTTTATTTTTGAGCAATTTTGATGAAAAAACGCGAAAATAACCATGAAGGAAGCGTTTTATCGAAAAAAGGACTTCAGATTCGTGTTCAGCACCCCGAAAAACCCCTTAGAGAGTAGGTTTGAAAGCGATTAAACAGAGTTAATTTTTGAGCAATTTTGATGAAAAAACGCGAAAATAACCATGAAGGAAGCGTTTTATCGAAAAAAGGACTTCAGATTCGTGTTCAGCACCCCGAAAAACCCCTTAGAGAGTAGGTTTGAAAGCGATTAAACAGAGTTAATTTTTGAGCAATTTTGATGAAAAAACGCGAAAATAACCATGAAGGAAGCGTTTTATCGAAAAAAGGACTTCAGATTCGTGTTCAGCACCCCGAAAAACCCCTTAGAGAGTAGGTTTGAAAGCGATTAAACAGAGTTTATTTTTGAGCAATTTTGATGAAAAAACGCGAAAATAACCATGAAGGAAGCGTTTTATCGAAAAACGGACTTCAGATTCGTGTTCAGCACCCCGAAAAACCCCTTAGAGAGTAGGTTTGAAAGCGATTAAACAGAGTTTATTTTTGAGCAATTTTGATGAAAAAACGCGAAAATAACCATGAAGGAAGCGTTTTATCGAAAAAAGGACTTCAGATTCGTGTTCAGCACCCCGAAAAACCCCTTAGAGAGTAGGTTTGAAAGCGATTAAACAGAGTTTATTTTTGAGCAATTTTGATGAAAAAACGCGAAAATAACCATGAAGGAAGCGTTTTATCGAAAAAAGGACTTCAGATTCGTGTTCAGCACCCCGAAAAACCCCTTAGAGAGTAGGTTTGAAAGCGATTAAACAGAGTTTATTTTTGAGCAATTTTGATGAAAAAACGCGAAAATAACCATGAAGGAAGCGTTTTATCGAAAAAAGGACTTCAGATTCGTGTTCAGCACCCCGAAAAACCCTTAGAGAGTAGGTTTGAAAGCGATTAAACAGAGTTAATTTTTGAGCAATTTTGATGAAAAAACGCGAAAATAACCATGAAGGAAGCGTTTTATCGAAAAACGGACTTCAGATTCGTGTTCAGCACCCCGAAAAACCCTTAGAGAGTAGGTTTGAAAGCGATTAAACAGAGTTTATTTTTGAGCAATTTTGATGAAAAAACGCGAAAATAACCATGAAGGAAGCGTTTTATCGAAAAACGGACTTCAGATTCGTGTTCAGCACCCCGAAAAACCCCTTAGAGAGTAGGTTTGAAAGCGATTAAACAGAGTTAATTTTTGAGCAATTTTGATGAAAAAACGCGAAAATAACCATGAAGGAAGCGTTTTATCGAAAAACGGACTTCAGATTCGTGTTCAGCACCCCGAAAACCCCTTAGAGAGTAGGTTTGAAAGCGATTAAACAGAGTTAATTTTTGAGCAATTTTGATGAAAAAACGCGAAAATAACCATGAAGGAAGCGTTTTATCGAAAAACGGACTTCAGATTCGTGTTCAGCACCCCGAAAAACCCCTTAGAGAGTAGGTTTGAAAGCGATTAAACAGAGTTAATTTTTGAGCAATTTTGATGAAAAAACGCGAAAATAACCATGAAGGAAGCGTTTTATCGAAAAACGGACTTCAGATTCGTGTTCAGCACCCCGAAAAACCCCTTAGAGAGTAGGTTTGAAAGCGATTAAACAGAGTTTATTTTTGAGCAATTTTGATGAAAAAACGCGAAAATAACCATGAAGGAAGCGTTTTATCGAAAAAGGACTTCAGATTCGTGTTCAGCACCCCGAAAAACCCCTTAGAGAGTAGGTTTGAAAGCGATTAAACAGAGTTAATTTTTGAGCAATTTTGATGAAAAAACGCGAAAATAACCATGAAGGAAGCGTTTTATCGAAAAAAGGACTTCAGATTCGTGTTCAGCACCCCGAAAAACCCCTTAGAGAGTAGGTTTGAAAGCGATTAAACAGAGTTAATTTTTGAGCAATTTTGATGAAAAAACGCGAAAATAACCATGAAGGAAGCGTTTTATCGAAAAAAGGACTTCAGATTCGTGTTCAGCACCCCGAAAAACCCCTTAGAGAGTAGGTTTGAAAGCGATTAAACAGAGTTTATTTTTGAGCAATTTTGATGAAAAAACGCGAAAATAACCATGAAGGAAGCGTTTTATCGAAAAAAGGACTTCAGATTCGTGTTCAGCACCCCGAAAAACCCCTTAGAGAGTAGGTTTGAAAGCGATTAAACAGAGTTTATTTTTGAGCAATTTTGATGAAAAAACGCGAAAATAACCATGAAGGAAGCGTTTTATCGAAAAACGGACTTCAGATTCGTGTTCAGCACCCCGAAAAACCCCTTAGAGAGTAGGTTTGAAAGCGATTAAACAGAGTTAATTTTTGAGCAATTTTGATGAAAAAACGCGAAAATAACCATGAAGGAAGCGTTTTATCGAAAAACGGACTTCAGATTCGTGTTCAGCACCCCGAAAACCCCTTAGAGAGTAGGTTTGAAAGCGATTAAACAGAGTTAATTTTTGAGCAATTTTGATGAAAAAACGCGAAAATAACCATGAAGGAAGCGTTTTATCGAAAAAAGGACTTCAGATTCGTGTTCAGCACCCCGAAAAACCCCTTAGAGAGTAGGTTTGAAAGCGATTAAACAGAGTTTATTTTTGAGCAATTTTGATGAAAAAACGCGAAAATAACCATGAAGGAAGCGTTTTATCGAAAAACGGACTTCAGATTCGTGTTCAGCACCCCGAAAAACCCCTTAGAGAGTAGGTTTGAAAGCGATTAAACAGAGTTTATTTTTGAGCAATTTTGATGAAAAAACGCGAAAATAACCATGAAGGAAGCGTTTTATCGAAAAACGGACTTCAGATTCGTGTTCAGCACCCCGAAAAACCCCTTAGAGAGTAGGTTTGAAAGCGATTAAACAGAGTTTATTTTTGAGCAATTTTGATGAAAAAACGCGAAAATAACCATGAAGGAAGCGTTTTATCGAAAAACGGACTTCAGATTCGTGTTCAGCACCCCGAAAAACCCCTTAGAGAGTAGGTTTGAAAGCGATTAAACAGAGTTTATTTTTGAGCAATTTTGATGAAAAAACGCGAAAATAACCATGAAGGAAGCGTTTTATCGAAAAAAGGACTTCAGATTCGTGTTCAGCACCCCGAAAAACCCCTTAGAGAGTAGGTTTGAAAGCGATTAAACAGAGTTTATTTTTGAGCAATTTTGATGAAAAAACGCGAAAATAACCATGAAGGAAGCGTTTTATCGAAAAACGGACTTCAGATTCGTGTTCAGCACCCCGAAAAACCCCTTAGAGAGTAGGTTTGAAAGCGATTAAACAGAGTTTATTTTTGAGCAATTTTGATGAAAAAACGCGAAAATAACCATGAAGGAAGCGTTTTATCGAAAAACGGACTTCAGATTCGTGTTCAGCACCCCGAAAACCCCTTAGAGAGTAGGTTTGAAAGCGATTAAACAGAGTTTATTTTTGAGCAATTTTGATGAAAAAACGCGAAAATAACCATGAAGGAAGCGTTTTATCGAAAAACGGACTTCAGATTCGTGTTCAGCACCCCGAAAACCCCTTAGAGAGTAGGTTTGAAAGCGATTAAACAGAGTTTATTTTTGAGCAATTTTGATGAAAAACGCGAAAATAACCATGAAGGAAGCGTTTTATCGAAAAACGGACTTCAGATTCGTGTTCAGCACCCCGAAAAACCCCTTAGAGAGTAGGTTTGAAAGCGATTAAACAGAGTTTATTTTTGAGCAATTTTGATGAAAAAACGCGAAAATAACCATGAAGGAAGCGTTTTATCGAGAAAACCCCCTTAGAGAGTAGGTTTGAAAGCGATTAAACAGAGTTAATTTTTGAGCAATTTTGATGAAAAAACGCGAAAATAACCATGAAGGAAGCGTTTTATCGAAAAACGGACTTCAGATTCGTGTTCAGCACCCCGAAAAACCCCTTAGAGAGTAGGTTTGAAAGCGATTAAACAGAGTTAATTTTTGAGCAATTTTGATGAAAAAACGCGAAAATAACCATGAAGGAAGCGTTTTATCGAAAAACGGACTTCAGATTCGTGTTCAGCACCCCGAAAAACCCCTTAGAGAGTAGGTTTGAAAGCGATTAAACAGAGTTTATTTTTGAGCAATTTTGATGAAAAAACGCGAAAATAACCATGAAGGAAGCGTTTTATCGAAAAAAGGACTTCAGATTCGTGTTCAGCACCCCGAAAAACCCCTTAGAGAGTAGGTTTGAAAGCGATTAAACAGAGTTAATTTTTGAGCAATTTTGATGAAAAAACGCGAAAATAACCATGAAGGAAGCGTTTTATCGAAAAAAGGACTTCAGATTCGTGTTCAGCACCCCGAAAACCCCTTAGAGAGTAGGTTTGAAAGCGATTAAACAGAGTTTATTTTTGAGCAATTTTGATGAAAAAACGCGAAAATAACCATGAAGGAAGCGTTTTATCGAAAAAAACGGACTTCAGATTCGTGTTCAGCACCCCGAAAAACCCCTTAGAGAGTAGGTTTGAAAGCGATTAAACAGAGTTAATTTTTGAGCAATTTTGATGAAAAAACGCGAAAATAACCATGAAGGAAGCGTTTTATCGAAAAACGGACTTCAGATTCGTGTTCAGCACCCCGAAAAACCCTTAGAGAGTAGGTTTGAAAGCGATTAAACAGAGTTAATTTTTGAGCAATTTTGATGAAAAAACGCGAAAATAACCATGAAGGAAGCGTTTTATCGAAAAAAAGGACTTCAGATTCGTGTTCAGCACCCCGAAAAACCCCTTAGAGAGTAGGTTTGAAAGCGATTAAACAGAGTTAATTTTTGAGCAATTTTGATGAAAAATCGCGAAAATAACCATGAAGGAAGCGTTTTATCGAAAAACGGACTTCAGATTCGTGTTCAGCACCCCGAAAAACCCCTTAGAGAGTAGGTTTGAAAGCGATTAAACAGAGTTAATTTTTGAGCAATTTTGATGAAAAAACGCGAAAATAACCATGAAGGAGAAAGGATTAAACAGAGTTAATTTTTGAGCAATTTTGATGAAAAATCGCGAAAATAACCATGAAGGAAGCGTTTTATCGAAAAACGGACTTCAGATTCGTGTTCAGCACCCCGAAAAACCCCTTAGAGAGTAGGTTTGAAAGGATTAAACAGAGTTAATTTTTGAGCAATTTTGATGAAAAATCGCGAAAATAACCATGAAGGAAGCGTTTTATCGAAAAAAGGACTTCAGATTCGTGTTCAGCACCCCGAAAACCCCTTAGAGAGTAGGTTTGAAAGCGATTAAACAGAGATAATTTTTGAGCAATTTTGATGAAAAATCGCGAAAATAACCATGAAGGAAGCGTTTTATCGAAAAACGGACTTCAGATTCGTGTTCAGCACCCCGAAAAACCCCTTAGAGAGTAGGTTTGAAAGGGATTAAACAGAGTTAATTTTTGCAGCACCCTGAAAACCCCTTAGAGAGTAGGTTTGAAAGGGATTAAACAGAGTTAATTTTTGAGCAATTTTGATGAAAAATCGCGAAAATAACCATGAAGGAAGCGTTTTATCGAAAAACGGACTTCAGATTCGTGTTCAGCACCCCGAAAACCCCTTAGAGAGTAGGTTTGAAAGGGATTAAACAGAGTAATTTTTGAGCAATTTTGATGAAAAATCGCGAAAATAACCATGAAGGAAGCGTTTTATCGAAAAACGGACTTCAGATTCGTGTTCAGCACCCCGAAAACCCCTTAGAGAGTAGGTTTGAAAGGGATTAAACAGAGTTAATTTTTGAGCAATTTTGATGAAAAAACGCGAAAATAACCATGAAGGAAGCGTTTTATCGAAAAACGGACTTCAGATTCGTGTTCAGCACCCCGAAACCCCTTAGAGAGTAGGTTTGAAAGGGATTAAACAGAGATAATTTTTGAGCAATTTTGATGAAAAATCGCGAAAATAACCATGAAGGAAGCGTTTTATCGAAAAACGGACTTCAGATTCGTGTTCAGCACCCCGAAAAACCCCTTAGAGAGTAGGTTTGAAAGGGATTAAACAGAGTTAATTTTTGAGCAATTTTGATGAAAAATCGCGAAAATAACCATGAAGGAAGCGTTTTATCGAAAAACGGACTTCAGATTCGTGTTCAGCACCCCGAAAAACCCCTTAGAGAGTAGGTTTGAAAGGGATTAAACAGAGATAATTTTTGAGCAATTTTGATGAAAAATCGCGAAAATAACCATGAAGGAAGCGTTTTATCGAAAAAACGGACTTCAGATTCGTGTTCAGCACCCCGAAAAACCCCTTAGAGAGTAGGTTTGAAAGGGATTAAACAGAGATAATTTTTGAGCAATTTTGATGAAAAATCGCGAAAATAACCATGAAGGAAGCGTTTTATCGAAAAACGGACTTCAGATTCGTGTTCAGCACCCCGAAAAACCCCTTAGAGAGTAGGTTTGAAAGGATTAAACAGAGTTAATTTTTGAGCAATTTTGATGAAAAATCGCGAAAATAACCATGAAGGAAGCGTTTTATCGAAAAACGGACTTCAGATTCGTGTTCAGCACCCCGAAAAACCCCTTAGAGAGTAGGTTTGAAAGGATTAAACAGAGATAATTTTTGAGCAATTTTGATGAAAAATCGCGAAAATAACCATGAAGGAAGCGTTTTATCGAAAAACGGACTTCAGATTCGTGTTCAGCACCCCGAAAAACCCCTTAGAGAGTAGGTTTGAAAGGGATTAAACAGAGTTAATTTTTGAGCAATTTTGATGAAAAATCGCGAAAATAACCATGAAGGAAGCGTTTTATCGAAAAAAGGACTTCGAATTCGTGTTCAGCACCCCGAAAAACCCCTTAGAGAGTAGGTTTGAAAGGGATTCAACAGTTCGAAAAACCCCTTAGAGAGTAGGTTTGAAAGGGATTAAACAGAGATAATTTTTGAGCAATTTTGATGAAAAATCGCGAAAATAACCATGAAGGAAGCGTTTTATCGAAAAACGGACTTCAGATTCGTGTTCAGCACCCCGAAAAACCCCTTAGAGAGTAGGTTTGAAAGGGATTAAACAGAGATAATTTTTGAGCAATTTTGATGAAAAATCGCGAAAATAACCATGAAGGAAGCGTTTTATCGAAAAACGGACTTCAGATTCGTGTTCAGCACCGAAAAACCCCTTAGAGAGTAGGTTTGAAAGGGATTAAACAGAGATAATTTTTGAGCAATTTTGATGAAAAATCGCGAAAATAACCATGAAGGAAGCGTTTTATCGAAAAACGGACTTCGAATTCGTGTTCAGCACCCCGAAAAACCCCTTAGAGAGTAGGTTTGAAAGGGATTAAACAGAGATAATTTATAACCATGAAGGAAGCGTTTTATCGAAAAACGGACTTCAGATTCGTGTTCAGCACCCCGAAAAACCCCTTAGAGAGTAGGTTTGAAAGGGATTAAACAGAGATAATTTTTGAGCAATTTTGATGAAAAAACGCGAAAATAACCATGAAGGAAGCGTTTTATCGAAAAACGGACTTCAATTCGTGTTCAGCCCCCCGAAAAACCCTTAGAGAGTAGGTTTGAAAGGGATTAAACAGAGATAATTTTTGAGCAATTTTGATGAAAAATCGCGAAAATAACCATGAAGGAAGCGTTTTATCGAAAAAACGGACTTCGAATTCGTGTTCAGCACCCCGAAAAACCCCTTAGAGAGTAGGTTTGAAAGGGATTAAACAGAGATAATTTTTGAGCAATTTTGATGAAAAATCGCGAAAATAACCATGAAGGAAGCGTTTTATCGAAAAACGGACTTCGAATTCGTGTTCAGCACCCCGAAAACCCCTTAGAGAGTAGGTTTAAAAGGG
>JAVIWC010009497.1:0-13769 GCA_031894815.1 Creontiades dilutus | reverse complement strand
AGGAAGAATTTTATCGAAAAAAGGACTTCAGATTCGTGTTCAGCGCCCCGAAAAACCCCTTAGAGAGTAGGTTTGAAAGCGATTAAACAGAGTTTATTTTAGAGCAATTTTGATGCCCCTTAGAGAGTAGGTTTGAAAGCGATTAAACAGAGTTAATTTTTGAGCAATTTTGATGAAAAAACGCGAAAATAACCATGAAGGAAGCGTTTTATCGAAAAACGGACTTCAGATTCGTGTTCAGCACCCCGAAACCCCTTAGAGAGTAGGTTTGAAAGCGATTAAACAGAGTTATTTTTGAGCAATTTTGATGAAAAAACGCGAAAATAACCATGAAGGAAGCGTTTTATCGAAAAAAGGACTTCAGATTCGTGTTCAGCACCCCGAAAACCCCTTAGAGAGTAGGTTTGAAAGCGATTAAACAGAGTTTATTTTTGAGCAATTTTGATGAAAAAACGCGAAAATAACCATGAAGGAAGCGTTTTATCGAAAAAAGGACTTCAGATTCGTGTTCAGCACCCCGAAAAACCCCTTAGAGAGTAGGTTTGAAAGCGATTAAACAGAGTTTATTTTTGAGCAATTTTGATGAAAAAACGCGAAAATAACCATGAAGGAAGCGTTTTATCGAAAAAAGGACTTCAGATTCGTGTTCAGCACCCCGAAAAACCCCTTAGAGAGTAGGTTTGAAAGCGATTAAACAGAGTTTATTTTTGAGCAATTTTGATGAAAAAACGCGAAAATAACCATGAAGGAAGCGTTTTATCGAAAAAAGGACTTCAGATTCGTGTTCAGCACCCCGAAAAACCCCTTAGAGAGTAGGTTTGAAAGCGATTAAACAGAGTTTATTTTTGAGCAATTTTGATGAAAAAACGCGAAAATAACCATGAAGGAAGCGTTTTATCGAAAAAAGGACTTCAGATTCGTGTTCAGCACCCCGAAAAACCCTTAGAGAGTAGGTTTGAAAGCGATTAAACAGAGTTTATTTTTGAGCAATTTTGATGAAAAAACGCGAAAATAACCATGAAGGAAGCGTTTTATCGAAAAAAGGACTTCAGATTCGTGTTCAGCACCCCGAAAAACCCCTTAGAGAGTAGGTTTGAAAGCGATTAAACAGAGTTTATTTTTGAGCAATTTTGATGAAAAAACGCGAAAATAACCATGAAGGAAGCGTTTTATCGAAAAAAGGACTTCAGATTCGTGTTCAGCACCCCGAAAAACCCCTTAGAGAGTAGGTTTGAAAGCGATTAAACAGAGTTTATTTTTGAGCAATTTTGATGAAAAAACGCGAAAATAACCATGAAGGAAGCGTTTTATCGAAAAAAGGACTTCAGATTCGTGTTCAGCACCCCGAAAAACCCCTTAGAGAGTAGGTTTGAAAGCGATTAAACAGAGTTTATTTTTGAGCAATTTTGATGAAAAAACGCGAAAATAACCATGAAGGAAGCGTTTTATCGAAAAAAGGACTTCAGATTCGTGTTCAGCACCCCGAAAAACCCCTTAGAGAGTAGGTTTGAAAGCGATTAAACAGAGTTATTTTTGAGCAATTTTGATGAAAAAACGCGAAAATAACCATGAAGGAAGCGTTTTATCGAAAAAAGGACTTCAGATTCGTGTTCAGCACCCCGAAAAACCCCTTAGAGAGTAGGTTTGAAAGCGATTAAACAGAGTTAATTTTTGAGCAATTTTGATGAAAAAACGCGAAAATAACCATGAAGGAAGCGTTTTATCGAAAAAAGGACTTCAGATTCGTGTTCAGCACCCCGAAAAACCCCTTAGAGAGTAGGTTTGAAAGCGATTAAACAGAGTTTATTTTTGAGCAATTTTGATGAAAAAACGCGAAAATAACCATGAAGGAAGCGTTTTATCGAAAAAAGGACTTCAGATTCGTGTTCAGCACCCCGAAAAACCCCTTAGAGAGTAGGTTTGAAAGCGATTAAACAGAGTTTATTTTTGAGCAATTTTGATGAAAAAACGCGAAAATAACCATGAAGGAAGCGTTTTATCGAAAAAAGGACTTCAGATTCGTGTTCAGCACCCCGAAAACCCCTTAGAGAGTAGGTTTGAAAGCGATTAAACAGAGTTTATTTTTGAGCAATTTTGATGAAAAAACGCGAAAATAACCATGAAGGAAGCGTTTTATCGAAAAAAGGACTTCAGATTCGTGTTCAGCACCCCGAAAAACCCCTTAGAGAGTAGGTTTGAAAGCGATTAAACAGAGTTTATTTTTGAGCAATTTTGATGAAAAAACGCGAAAATAACCATGAAGGAAGCGTTTTATCGAAAAAAGGACTTCAGATTCGTGTTCAGCACCCCGAAAAACCCCTTAGAGAGTAGGTTTGAAAGCGATTAAACAGAGTTTATTTTTGAGCAATTTTGATGAAAAAACGCGAAAATAACCATGAAGGAAGCGTTTTATCGAAAAAAGGACTTCAGATTCGTGTTCAGCACCCCGAAAAACCCCTTAGAGAGTAGGTTTGAAAGCGATTAAACAGAGTTTATTTTTGAGCAATTTTGATGAAAAAACGCGAAAATAACCATGAAGGAAGCGTTTTATCGAAAAAAGGACTTCAGATTCGTGTTCAGCACCCCGAAAAACCCCTTAGAGAGTAGGTTTGAAAGCGATTAAACAGAGTTTATTTTTGAGCAATTTTGATGAAAAAACGCGAAAATAACCATGAAGGAAGCGTTTTATCGAAAAAAGGACTTCAGATTCGTGTTCAGCACCCCGAAAAACCCCTTAGAGAGTAGGTTTGAAAGCGATTAAACAGAGTTAATTTTTGAGCAATTTTGATGAAAAAACGCGAAAATAACCATGAAGGAAGCGTTTTATCGAAAAAAGGACTTCAGATTCGTGTTCAGCACCCCGAAAAACCCCTTAGAGAGTAGGTTTGAAAGCGATTAAACAGAGTTTATTTTTGAGCAATTTTGATGAAAAAACGCGAAAATAACCATGAAGGAAGCGTTTTATCGAAAAAAGGACTTCAGATTCGTGTTCAGCACCCCGAAAAACCCCTTAGAGAGTAGGTTTGAAAGCGATTAAACAGAGTTTATTTTTGAGCAATTTTGATGAAAAAACGCGAAAATAACCATGAAGGAAGCGTTTTATCGAAAAAAGACTTCAGATTCGTGTTCAGCACCCCGAAAAACCCCTTAGAGAGTAGGTTTGAAAGCGATTAAACAGAGTTTATTTTTGAGCAATTTTGATGAAAAAACGCGAAAATAACCATGAAGGAAGCGTTTTATCGAAAAAAGGACTTCAGATTCGTGTTCAGCACCCCGAAAAACCCCTTAGAGAGTAGGTTTGAAAGCGATTAAACAGAGTTTATTTTTGAGCAATTTTGATGAAAAAACGCGAAAATAACCATGAAGGAAGCGTTTTATCGAAAAAAGGACTTCAGATTCGTGTTCAGCACCCCGAAAAACCCCTTAGAGAGTAGGTTTGAAAGCGATTAAACAGAGTTTATTTTTGAGCAATTTTGATGAAAAAACGCGAAAATAACCATGAAGGAAGCGTTTTATCGAAAAAAGGACTTCAGATTCGTGTTCAGCACCCCGAAAAACCCCTTAGAGAGTAGGTTTGAAAGCGATTAAACAGAGTTTATTTTTGAGCAATTTTGATGAAAAAACGCGAAAATAACCATGAAGGAAGCGTTTTATCGAAAAAAGGACTTCAGATTCGTGTTCAGCACCCCGAAAACCCCTTAGAGAGTAGGTTTGAAAGCGATTAAACAGAGTTTATTTTTGAGCAATTTTGATGAAAAAACGCGAAAATAACCATGAAGGAAGCGTTTTATCGAAAAAAGGACTTCAGATTCGTGTTCAGCACCCCGAAAAACCCCTTAGAGAGTAGGTTTGAAAGCGATTAAACAGAGTTTATTTTTGAGCAATTTTGATGAAAAAACGCGAAAATAACCATGAAGGAAGCGTTTTATCGAAAAAAGGACTTCAGATTCGTGTTCAGCACCCCGAAAAACCCCTTAGAGAGTAGGTTTGAAAGCGATTAAACAGAGTTTATTTTTGAGCAATTTTGATGAAAAAACGCGAAAATAACCATGAAGGAAGCGTTTTATCGAAAAAAGGACTTCAGATTCGTGTTCAGCACCCCGAAAAACCCCTTAGAGAGTAGGTTTGAAAGCGATTAAACAGAGTTTATTTTTGAGCAATTTTGATGAAAAAACGCGAAAATAACCATGAAGGAAGCGTTTTATCGAAAAAAGGACTTCAGATTCGTGTTCAGCACCCCGAAAAACCCCTTAGAGAGTAGGTTTGAAAGCGATTAAACAGAGTTAATTTTTGAGCAATTTTGATGAAAAAACGCGAAAATAACCATGAAGGAAGCGTTTTATCGAAAAAAGGACTTCAGATTCGTGTTCAGCACCCCGAAAAACCCCTTAGAGAGTAGGTTTGAAAGCGATTAAACAGAGTTTATTTTTGAGCAATTTTGATGAAAAAACGCGAAAATAACCATGAAGGAAGCGTTTTATCGAAAAAAGGACTTCAGATTCGTGTTCAGCACCCCGAAAAACCCCTTAGAGAGTAGGTTTGAAAGCGATTAAACAGAGTTTATTTTTGAGCAATTTTGATGAAAAAACGCGAAAATAACCATGAAGGAAGCGTTTTATCGAAAAAAGGACTTCAGATTCGTGTTCAGCACCCCGAAAAACCCCTTAGAGAGTAGGTTTGAAAGCGATTAAACAGAGTTTATTTTTGAGCAATTTTGATGAAAAAACGCGAAAATAACCATGAAGGAAGCGTTTTATCGAAAAAAGGACTTCAGATTCGTGTTCAGCACCCCGAAAAACCCCTTAGAGAGTAGGTTTGAAAGCGATTAAACAGAGTTTATTTTTGAGCAATTTTGATGAAAAAACGCGAAAATAACCATGAAGGAAGCGTTTTATCGAAAAAAGGACTTCAGATTCGTGTTCAGCACCCCGAAAAACCCCTTAGAGAGTAGGTTTGAAAGCGATTAAACAGAGTTTATTTTTGAGCAATTTTGATGAAAAAACGCGAAAATAACCATGAAGGAAGCGTTTTATCGAAAAAAGGACTTCAGATTCGTGTTCAGCACCCCGAAAAACCCCTTAGAGAGTAGGTTTGAAAGCGATTAAACAGAGTTTATTTTTGAGCAATTTTGATGAAAAAACGCGAAAATAACCATGAAGGAAGCGTTTTATCGAAAAAAGGACTTCAGATTCGTGTTCAGCACCCCGAAAAACCCCTTAGAGAGTAGGTTTGAAAGCGATTAAACAGAGTTAATTTTTGAGCAATTTTGATGAAAAAACGCGAAAATAACCATGAAGGAAGCGTTTTATCGAAAAAAGGACTTCAGATTCGTGTTCAGCACCCCGAAAAACCCCTTAGAGAGTAGGTTTGAAAGCGATTAAACAGAGTTTATTTTTGAGCAATTTTGATGAAAAAACGCGAAAATAACCATGAAGGAAGCGTTTTATCGAAAAAAGGACTTCAGATTCGTGTTCAGCACCCCGAAAAACCCCTTAGAGAGTAGGTTTGAAAGCGATTAAACAGAGTTTATTTTTGAGCAATTTTGATGAAAAAACGCGAAAATAACCATGAAGGAAGCGTTTTATCGAAAAAAGGACTTCAGATTCGTGTTCAGCACCCCGAAAAACCCCTTAGAGAGTAGGTTTGAAAGCGATTAAACAGAGTTAATTTTTGAGCAATTTTGATGAAAAAACGCGAAAATAACCATGAAGGAAGCGTTTTATCGAAAAAAGGACTTCAGATTCGTGTTCAGCACCCCGAAAAACCCCTTAGAGAGTAGGTTTGAAAGCGATTAAACAGAGTTTATTTTTGAGCAATTTTGATGAAAAAACGCGAAAATAACCATGAAGGAAGCGTTTTATCGAAAAAAGGACTTCAGATTCGTGTTCAGCACCCCGAAAAACCCCTTAGAGAGTAGGTTTGAAAGCGATTAAACAGAGTTTATTTTTGAGCAATTTTGATGAAAAAACGCGAAAATAACCATGAAGGAAGCGTTTTATCGAAAAAAGGACTTCAGATTCGTGTTCAGCACCCCGAAAAACCCCTTAGAGAGTAGGTTTGAAAGCGATTAAACAGAGTTTATTTTTGAGCAATTTTGATGAAAAAACGCGAAAATAACCATGAAGGAAGCGTTTTATCGAAAAAAGGACTTCAGATTCGTGTTCAGCACCCCGAAAAACCCCTTAGAGAGTAGGTTTGAAAGCGATTAAACAGAGTTTATTTTTGAGCAATTTTGATGAAAAAACGCGAAAATAACCATGAAGGAAGCGTTTTATCGAAAAAAGGACTTCAGATTCGTGTTCAGCACCCCGAAAAACCCCTTAGAGAGTAGGTTTGAAAGCGATTAAACAGAGTTTATTTTTGAGCAATTTTGATGAAAAAACGCGAAAATAACCATGAAGGAAGCGTTTTATCGAAAAAAGGACTTCAGATTCGTGTTCAGCACCCCGAAAAACCCCTTAGAGAGTAGGTTTGAAAGCGATTAAACAGAGTTTATTTTTGAGCAATTTTGATGAAAAAACGCGAAAATAACCATGAAGGAAGCGTTTTATCGAAAAAAGGACTTCAGATTCGTGTTCAGCACCCCGAAAAACCCCTTAGAGAGTAGGTTTGAAAGCGATTAAACAGAGTTTATTTTTGAGCAATTTTGATGAAAAAACGCGAAAATAACCATGAAGGAAGCGTTTTATCGAAAAAAGGACTTCAGATTCGTGTTCAGCACCCCGAAAAACCCCTTAGAGAGTAGGTTTGAAAGCGATTAAACAGAGTTTATTTTTGAGCAATTTTGATGAAAAAACGCGAAAATAACCATGAAGGAAGCGTTTTATCGAAAAAAGGACTTCAGATTCGTGTTCAGCACCCCGAAAAACCCCTTAGAGAGTAGGTTTGAAAGCGATTAAACAGAGTTTATTTTTGAGCAATTTTGATGAAAAAACGCGAAAATAACCATGAAGGAAGCGTTTTATCGAAAAAAGGACTTCAGATTCGTGTTCAGCACCCCGAAAAACCCCTTAGAGAGTAGGTTTGAAAGCGATTAAACAGAGTTTATTTTTGAGCAATTTTGATGAAAAAACGCGAAAATAACCATGAAGGAAGCGTTTTATCGAAAAAAGGACTTCAGATTCGTGTTCAGCACCCCGAAAAACCCCTTAGAGAGTAGGTTTGAAAGCGATTAAACAGAGTTTATTTTTGAGCAATTTTGATGAAAAAACGCGAAAATAACCATGAAGGAAGCGTTTTATCGAAAAAAGGACTTCAGATTCGTGTTCAGCACCCCGAAAAACCCCTTAGAGAGTAGGTTTGAAAGCGATTAAACAGAGTTTATTTTTGAGCAATTTTGATGAAAAAACGCGAAAATAACCATGAAGGAAGCGTTTTATCGAAAAAAGGACTTCAGATTCGTGTTCAGCACCCCGAAAAACCCCTTAGAGAGTAGGTTTGAAAGCGATTAAACAGAGTTTATTTTTGAGCAATTTTGATGAAAAAACGCGAAAATAACCATGAAGGAAGCGTTTTATCGAAAAAAGGACTTCAGATTCGTGTTCAGCACCCCGAAAAACCCCTTAGAGAGTAGGTTTGAAAGCGATTAAACAGAGTTTATTTTTGAGCAATTTTGATGAAAAAACGCGAAAATAACCATGAAGGAAGCGTTTTATCGAAAAAAGGACTTCAGATTCGTGTTCAGCACCCCGAAAAACCCCTTAGAGAGTAGGTTTGAAAGCGATTAAACAGAGTTTATTTTTGAGCAATTTTGATGAAAAAACGCGAAAATAACCATGAAGGAAGCGTTTTATCGAAAAAAGGACTTCAGATTCGTGTTCAGCACCCCGAAAAACCCCTTAGAGAGTAGGTTTGAAAGCGATTAAACAGAGTTTATTTTTGAGCAATTTTGATGAAAAAACGCGAAAATAACCATGAAGGAAGCGTTTTATCGAAAAAAGGACTTCAGATTCGTGTTCAGCACCCCGAAAAACCCCTTAGAGAGTAGGTTTGAAAGCGATTAAACAGAGTTTATTTTTGAGCAATTTTGATGAAAAAACGCGAAAATAACCATGAAGGAAGCGTTTTATCGAAAAAAGGACTTCAGATTCGTGTTCAGCACCCCGAAAAACCCCTTAGAGAGTAGGTTTGAAAGCGATTAAACAGAGTTTATTTTTGAGCAATTTTGATGAAAAAACGCGAAAATAACCATGAAGGAAGCGTTTTATCGAAAAAAGGACTTCAGATTCGTGTTCAGCACCCCGAAAAACCCTTAGAGAGTAGGTTTGAAAGCGATTAAACAGAGTTTATTTTTGAGCAATTTTGATGAAAAAACGCGAAAATAACCATGAAGGAAGCGTTTTATCGAAAAAAGGACTTCAGATTCGTGTTCAGCACCCCGAAAAACCCCTTAGAGAGTAGGTTTGAAAGCGATTAAACAGAGTTTATTTTTGAGCAATTTTGATGAAAAAACGCGAAAATAACCATGAAGGAAGCGTTTTATCGAAAAAAGGACTTCAGATTCGTGTTCAGCACCCCGAAAAACCCCTTAGAGAGTAGGTTTGAAAGCGATTAAACAGAGTTTATTTTTGAGCAATTTTGATGAAAAAACGCGAAAATAACCATGAAGGAAGCGTTTTATCGAAAAAAGGACTTCAGATTCGTGTTCAGCACCCCGAAAAACCCTTAGAGAGTAGGTTTGAAAGCGATTAAACAGAGTTTTTTTGAGCAATTTTGATGAAAAAACGCGAAAATAACCATGAAGGAAGCGTTTTATCGAAAAAAGGACTTCAGATTCGTGTTCAGCACCCCGAAAAACCCCTTAGAGAGTAGGTTTGAAAGCGATTAAACAGAGTTTATTTTTGAGCAATTTTGATGAAAAAACGCGAAAATAACCATGAAGGAAGCGTTTTATCGAAAAAAGGACTTCAGATTCGTGTTCAGCACCCCGAAAAACCCCTTAGAGAGTAGGTTTGAAAGCGATTAAACAGAGTTTATTTTTGAGCAATTTTGATGAAAAAACGCGAAAATAACCATGAAGGAAGCGTTTTATCGAAAAAAGGACTTCAGATTCGTGTTCAGCACCCCGAAAAACCCCTTAGAGAGTAGGTTTGAAAGCGATTAAACAGAGTTTATTTTTGAGCAATTTTGATGAAAAAACGCGAAAATAACCATGAAGGAAGCGTTTTATCGAAAAAAGGACTTCAGATTCGTGTTCAGCACCCCGAAAAACCCCTTAGAGAGTAGGTTTGAAAGCGATTAAACAGAGTTTATTTTTGAGCAATTTTGATGAAAAAACGCGAAAATAACCATGAAGGAAGCGTTTTATCGAAAAAAGGACTTCAGATTCGTGTTCAGCACCCCGAAAAACCCCTTAGAGAGTAGGTTTGAAAGCGATTAAACAGAGTTTATTTTTGAGCAATTTTGATGAAAAAACGCGAAAATAACCATGAAGGAAGCGTTTTATCGAAAAAAGGACTTCAGATTCGTGTTCAGCACCCCGAAAAACCCCTTAGAGAGTAGGTTTGAAAGCGATTAAACAGAGTTTATTTTTGAGCAATTTTGATGAAAAAACGCGAAAATAACCATGAAGGAAGCGTTTTATCGAAAAAAGGACTTCAGATTCGTGTTCAGCACCCCGAAAAACCCCTTAGAGAGTAGGTTTGAAAGCGATTAAACAGAGTTTATTTTTGAGCAATTTTGATGAAAAAACGCGAAAATAACCATGAAGGAAGCGTTTTATCGAAAAAAGGACTTCAGATTCGTGTTCAGCACCCCGAAAAACCCCTTAGAGAGTAGGTTTGAAAGCGATTAAACAGAGTTTATTTTTGAGCAATTTTGATGAAAAAACGCGAAAATAACCATGAAGGAAGCGTTTTATCGAAAAAAGGACTTCAGATTCGTGTTCAGCACCCCGAAAAACCCCTTAGAGAGTAGGTTTGAAAGCGATTAAACAGAGTTTATTTTTGAGCAATTTTGATGAAAAAACGCGAAAATAACCATGAAGGAAGCGTTTTATCGAAAAAAGGACTTCAGATTCGTGTTCAGCACCCCGAAAAACCCCTTAGAGAGTAGGTTTGAAAGCGATTAAACAGAGTTTATTTTTGAGCAATTTTGATGAAAAAACGCGAAAATAACCATGAAGGAAGCGTTTTATCGAAAAAAGGACTTCAGATTCGTGTTCAGCACCCCGAAAAACCCCTTAGAGAGTAGGTTTGAAAGCGATTAAACAGAGTTTATTTTTGAGCAATTTTGATGAAAAAACGCGAAAATAACCATGAAGGAAGCGTTTTATCGAAAAAAGGACTTCAGATTCGTGTTCAGCACCCCGAAAAACCCCTTAGAGAGTAGGTTTGAAAGCGATTAAACAGAGTTTATTTTTGAGCAATTTTGATGAAAAAACGCGAAAATAACCATGAAGGAAGCGTTTTATCGAAAAAAGGACTTCAGATTCGTGTTCAGCACCCCGAAAAACCCCTTAGAGAGTAGGTTTGAAAGCGATTAAACAGAGTTTATTTTTGAGCAATTTTGATGAAAAAACGCGAAAATAACCATGAAGGAAGCGTTTTATCGAAAAAAGGACTTCAGATTCGTGTTCAGCACCCCGAAAAACCCCTTAGAGAGTAGGTTTGAAAGCTTGAAAGCGATCAAACAGAGTTTATTTTTGAGCAATTTTGATGAAAAAACGCGAAAATAACCATGAAGGAAGCGTTTTATCGAAAAAAGGACTTCAAAGGACTTCAGATTCGTGTTCAGCACCCCGAAAAACCCCTTAGAGAGTAGGTTTGAAAGCGATTAAACAGAGTTTATTTTTGAGCAATTTTGATGAAAAAACGCGAAAATAACCATGAAGGAAGCGTTTTATCGAAAAAAGGACTTCAGATTCGTGTTCAGCACCCCGAAAAACCCCTTAGAGAGTAGGTTTGAAAGCGATTAAACAGAGTTTATTTTTGAGCAATTTTGATGAAAAAACGCGAAATCGTGTTCAGCGCCCCGAAAAACCCCTTAGAGAGTAGGTTTGAAAGCGATTAAACAGAGTTTATTTTTGAGCAATTTTGATGAAAAAACGCGAAAATAACCATGAAGGAAGCGTTTTATCGAAAAAAGGACTTCAGATTCGTGTTCAGCACCCCGAAAAACCCCTTAGAGAGTAGGTTTGAAAGCGATTAAACAGAGTTTATTTTTGAGCAATTTTGATGAAAAAACGCGAAAATAACCATGAAGGAAGCGTTTTATCGAAAAAAGGACTTCAGATTCGTGTTCAGCACCCCGAAAAACCCCTTAGAGAGTAGGTTTGAAGCGATTAAACAGGGTTTATTTTTGAGCAATTTTGATGAAAAAACGCGAAAATAACCATGAAGGAAGCGTTTTATCGAAAAAAGGACTTCAGATTCGTGTTCAGCACCCCGAAAAACCCCTTAGAGAGTAGGTTTGAAAGCGATTAAACAGAGTTTATTTTTGAGCAATTTTGATGAAAAAACGCGAAAATAACCATGAAGGAAGCGTTTTATCGAAAAAAGGACTTCAGATTCGTGTTCAGCACCCCGAAAAACCCCTTAGAGAGTAGGTTTGAAAGCGATTAAACAGAGTTTATTTTTGAGCAATTTTGATGAAAAAACGCAAAAATAACCATGAAGGAAGCGTTTTATCGAAAAAAGGACTTCAGATTCGTGTTCAGCACCCCGAAAAACCCCTTAGAGAGTAGGTTTGAAAGCGATTAAACAGAGTTTATTTTTGAGCAATTTTGATGAAAAAACGCGAAAATAACCATGAAGGAAGCGTTTTATCGAAAAAAGGACTTCAGATTCGTGTTCAGCACCCCGAAAAACCCCTTAGAGAGTAGGTTTGAAAGCGATTAAACAGAGTTTATTTTTGAGCAATTTTGATGAAAAAACGCGAAAATAACCATGAAGGAAGCGTTTTATCGAAAAAAGGACTTCAGATTCGTGTTCAGCACCCCGAAAAACCCCTTAGAGAGTAGGTTTGAAAGCGATTAAACAGAGTTTATTTTTGAGCAATTTTGATGAAAAAACGCGAAAATAACCATGAAGGAAGCGTTTTATCGAAAAAAGGACTTCAGATTCGTGTTCAGCACCCCGAAAAACCCCTTAGAGAGTAGGTTTGAAAGCGATTAAACAGGGTTTATTTTTGAGCAATTTTGATGAAAAAACGCGAAAATAACCATGAAGGAAGCGTTTTATCGAAAAAAGGACTTCAGATTCGTGTTCAGCACCCCGAAAAACCCCTTAGAGAGTAGGTTTGAAAGCGATTAAACAGAGTTTATTTTTGAGCAATTTTGATGAAAAAACGCGAAAATAACCATGAAGGAAGCGTTTTATCGAAAAAAGGACTTCAGATTCGTGTTCAGCACCCCGAAAAACCCCTTAGAGAGTAGGTTTGAAAGCGATTAAACAGAGTTTATTTTTGAGCAATTTTGATGAAAAAACGCAAAAATAACCATGAAGGAAGCGTTTTATCGAAAAAAGGACTTCAGATTCGTGTTCAGCACCCCGAAAAACCCCTTAGAGAGTAGGTTTGAAAGCGATTAAACAGAGTTTATTTTTGAGCAATTTTGATGAAAAAACGCGAAAATAACCATGAAGGAAGCGTTTTATCGAAAAAAGGACTTCAGATTCGTGTTCAGCACCCCGAAAAACCCCTTAGAGAGTAGGTTTGAAAGCGATTAAACAGAGTTTATTTTTGAGCAATTTTGATGAAAAAACGCGAAAATAACCATGAAGGAAGCGTTTTATCGAAAAAAGGACTTCAGATTCGTGTTCAGCACCCCGAAAAACCCCTTAGAGAGTAGGTTTGAAAGCGATTAAACAGAGTTTATTTTTGAGCAATTTTGATGAAAAAACGCGAAAATAACCATGAAGGAAGCGTTTTATCGAAAAAAGGACTTCAGATTCGTGTTCAGCACCCCGAAAAACCCCTTAGAGAGTAGGTTTGAAAGCGATTAAACAGAGTTTATTTTTGAGCAATTTTGATGAAAAAACGCGAAAATAACCATGAAGGAAGCGTTTTATCGAAAAAAGGACTTCAGATTCGTGTTCAGCACCCCGAAAAACCCCTTAGAGAGTAGGTTTGAAAGCGATTAAACAGAGTTTATTTTTGAGCAATTTTGATGAAAAAACGCGAAAATAACCATGAAGGAAGCGTTTTATCGAAAAAAGGACTTCAGATTCGTGTTCAGCACCCCGAAAAACCCCTTAGAGAGTAGGTTTGAAAGCGATTAAACAGAGTTTATTTTTGAGCAATTTTGATGAAAAAACGCGAAAATAACCATGAAGGAAGCGTTTTATCGAAAAAAGGACTTCAGATTCGTGTTCAGCGCCCCGAAAAACCCTTTGAAAGCGATTAAACAGAGTTTATTTTTGAGCAATTTTGATGAAAAAACGCGAAAATAACCATGAAGGAAGCGTTTTATCGAAAAAAGGACTTCAGATTCGTGTTCAGCACCCCGAAAAACCCCTTAGAGAGTAGGTTTGAAAGCGATTAAACAGAGTTTATTTTTGAGCAATTTTGATGAAAAAACGCGAAAATAACCATGAAGGAAGCGTTTTATCGAAAAAAGGACTTCAGATTCGTGTTCAGCACCCCGAAAAACCCCTTAGAGAGTAGGTTTGAAAGCGATTAAACAGAGTTTATTTTTGAGCAATTTTGATGAAAAAACGCGAAAATAACCATGAAGGAAGCGTTTTATCGAAAAAAGGACTTCAGATTCGTGTTCAGCACCCCGAAAAACCCCTTAGAGAGTAGGTTTGAAAGCGATTAATCAGAGTTAATTT
>JAVIWC010009496.1:0-13752 GCA_031894815.1 Creontiades dilutus | reverse complement strand
CTGTTTAATCGCTTTCAAACCTACTCTCTAAGGGGTTTTTCGTGGTGCTGAACACGAATCTGAAGTCCGTTTTTCGATAAAACGCTTCCTTCATGGTTATTTTCTCGATTTTTCATCAAAATTGCTCAAAAATAAACTCTTTTTAATCGCTTTCAAACCTACTCGCTAAGGGGTTTTTCGGGGTGCTGAACACGAATCTGAAGTGCTTTTTTCGATAAAACGTTTCCTTCATGGTTTTTTTGCGATTTTTCATCAAAATTGCTCAAAAATTATCTCTGTTTAATCCCTTTCAAACCTACTCTCTAAGGGCGTTTTTTCATCAGAATTGCTCAAAAATAAACTCTGTTTAATCGCTTTCGAACCTACTCTCTAAGGGGTTTTTCGGGGTGCTGAACACGAATCTGAAGTCCGTTTTTCGATAAAACGTTTCCTTCATGGTTATTTTCGCGATTTTTCATCAAAATTGCTCAAAAATAAACTCTGTTTAATCCCTTTCAAACCTACTCTCTAAGGGGTTTTTCAGGGTGCTGAACACGAATCTGAAGTCCGTTTTTCGATAAAACGCTTCCTTCATGGTTATTTTCGCGATTTTTTCATCAAAAATTGCTCAAAAATTAACTCTGTTTAATCGCTTTCAAACCTACTCTCTAAGGGGTTTTTCGGGGTGCTGAACACGAATCTGAAGTCCGTTTTTCGATAAAACGCTTCCTTCATGGTTATTTTCGCGATTTTTCATCAAAATTGCTCAAAAATTAACTCTGTTTAATCGCTTTCAAACCTACTCTCTAAGGGGTTTTTTCGGGGTGCTGAACACGAATCTGAAGTCCGTTTTTCGATAAAACGCTTCCTTCATGGTTATTTTCGCGTTTTTTCATCAAAATTGCTCAAAAATTAACTCTGTTTAATCGCTTTCAAACCTACTCTCTAAGGGGTTTTTCGGGGTGCTGAACACGAATCTGAAGTCCGTTTTTCGATAAAACGCTTCCTTCATGGTTATTTTCGCGTTTTTTCATCAAAATTGCTCAAAAATTAACTCTGTTTAATCGCTTTCAAACCTACTCTCTAAGGGTTTTTTCGGGGTGCTGAACACGAATCTGAAGTCCGTTTTTCGATAAAACGCTCTCCTTCATGGTTATTTTCGCGTTTTTTCATCAAAATTGCTCAAAAATAAACTCTGTTTAATCGCTTTCAAACCTGCTCTCTTAGGGGGTTTTCGGGGTGCTGAACACGAATCTGAAGTCCGTTTTTCGATAAAACGCTTCCTTCATGGTTATTTTCGCGTTTTTTCATCAAAATTGCTCAAAAATATCTCTGTTTAATCCCTTTCAAACCTACTCTCTAAGGGGTTTTTCGGGTAGCTGAACACGAATCTGAAGTCCGTTTTTCGATAAAACGCTTCCTTCATGGTTATTTTCGCGATTTTCCATCAAAATTGCTCAAAAATAAACTCTGTTTAATCGCTTTCAAACCTACTCTCTAAAGGGGTTTTTCGGGGTGCTGAACACGAATCTGAAGTCCGTTTTCGATAAAACGCTTCCTTCATGGTTATTTTCGCGATTTTTCATCAAAATTGCTCAAAAATTAACTCTGTTTAATCGCTTTCAAACCTACTCTCTAAGGGGTTTTCGGGGAGCTGAACACGAATCTGAAGTCCGTTTTTCGATAAAACGCTTCCTTCATGGTTATTTTCGCGTTTTTCATCAAAATTGCTCAAAAATAAACTCTGTTTAATCGCTTTCAAACCTACTCTCTAAGGGGTTTTTCGGGGTGCTGAACACGAATCTGAAGTCCGTTTTTCGATAAAACGTTTCCTTCATGGTTATTTTCGCGTTTTTTCATCAAAATTGCTCAAAAATAAACTCTGTTTAATCGCTTTCAAACCTACTCTCTAGGGGGTTTTTCGGGGTGCTGAACACGAATCTGAAGTCCCTTTTTCGATAAAACGCTTCCTTCATGGTTATTTTCGCGATTTTTCATCAAAATTGCTCAAAAATAAACTCTGTTTAATCGCTTTCGAACCTACTCTCTAAGGCCTTTTTCGGGGTGCTGAACACGAATCTGAAGTCCGTTTTTCGATAAAACGTTTCCTTCATGGTTATTTTCGCGATTTTTCATCAAAATTGCTCAAAAATAAACTCTGTTTAATCGCTTTCAAACCTACTCTTTAAGGGGTTTTCGGGGTGCTGAACACGAATCTGAAGTCCGTTTTTCGATAAAACGCTTCCTTCATGGTTATTTTCGCGATTTTTCATCAAAATTGCTCAAAAATTATCTCTGTTTAATCCTTTCAAACCTACTCTCTAAGGGGTTTTCGGGGTGCTGAACACGAATCTGAAGTCCGTTTTTCGATAAAACGTTTCCTTCATGGTTATTTTCGCGTTTTTTCATCAAAATTGCTCAAAAATAAACTTTGTTTAATCGCTTTCAAACCTACTCTCTAAGGGGTTTTTTGGGGTGCTGAACACGAATCTGAAGTCCGTTTTTCGATAAAACGCTTCCTACATGGTTATTTTCGCGTTTTTTCATCAAAATTGCTCAAAAATAAACTCTGTTTAATCGCTTTCAAACCTACTTTCTAAGGGGTTTTTCGGGGTGCTGAACACGAATCTGAAGTTCGTTTTTCGATAAAACGCTTCCTTCATGGTTATTTTCGCGTTTTTCATCAAAATTGCTCAAAAATTAACTCTGTTTAATCGCTTTCAAACCTACTCTCTAAGGGGTTTTTCGGGGTGCTGAACACGAATCTGAAGTCCGTTTTTCGATAAAACGCTTCCTTCATGGTTATTTTCGCGTTTTTTCATCAAAATTGCTCAAAATATATCTCTGTTTAATCCCTTTCAAACCTACTCTCTAAGGGGTTTTTCGGGTAGCTGAACACGAATCTGAAGTCCGTTTTTCGATAAAACGCTTCCTTCATGGTTATTTTCGCGTTTTTTCATCAAAATTGCTCAAAAATTAACTCTGTTTAATCGCTTTCAAACCTACTCTCTAAGGGGGTCTTCGGGGTGCTGAACACGAATCTGAAGTCCGTTTTTCGATAAAACGCTTCCTTCATGGTTATTTTCGCGTTTTTTCATCAAAATTGCTCAAAAATTAACTCTGTTTAATCGCTTTCAAACCTACTCTCTAAGGGGTTTTCGGGGTGCTGAACACGAATCTGAAGTCCGTTTTTCGATAAAACGCTTCCTTCATGGTTATTTTCGCGATTTTTCATCAAAATTGCTCAAAAATTAACTCTGTTTAATCGCTTTCAAACCTACTCTCTGGGGGGTTTTTCGGGGTGCTGAACACGAATCTGAAGTCCGTTTTTCGATAAAACGCTTCCTTCATGGTTATTTTCGCGATTTTTCATCAAAATTGCTCAAAAATTATCTCTGTTTAATCCCTTTCAAACCTACTCTCTAAGGGGTTTTTCGGGGGTGCTGAACACGAATCTGAAGTCCGTTTTTCGATAAAACGCTTCCTTCATGGTTATTTTCGCGTTTTTTCATCAAAATTGCTCAAAAACAAACTGTGTTTAATCGCTTTCAAACCTACTCTCTAAGGGGGGTTTTTCGGGGTGCTGAACACGAATCTGAAGTCCGTTTTTCGATAAAACGCTTCCTTCATGGTTATTTTCGCGTTTTTTCATCAAAATTGCTCAAAAATAAACTCTGTTTAATCGCTTTCAAAAATACTCTCTAAGGGGTTTTTCGGGGTGCTGAACACGAATCTGAAGTCGTTTTTTCGATAAAACGCTTCCTTCATGGTTATTTTCGCGTTTTTCATCATAATTGCTCAAAAATAAACTCTGTTTAATCGCTTTCAAACCTACTCTCTAAGGGGTTTTCGGGGTGCTGAACACGAATCTGAAGTCCGTTTTTCGATAAAACGCTTCCTTCATGGTTATTTTCGCGATTTTTCATCAAAATTGCTCAAAATATATCTCTGTTTAATCCCTTTCAAACCTACTCTCTAAGGGGTTTTCGGGTTGAACACGAATCTGAAGTCCGTTTTTCGATAAAACGCTTCCTTCATGGTTATTTTCGCGATTTTTCATCAAAATTGCTCAAAAATTAACTCTGTTTAATCCCTTTCAAACCTACTCTCTAAGGGGTTTTTCGGGGTGCTGAACACGAATCTGAAGTCCTTTTTTCGATAAAACGCTTCCTCCATGGTTATTTTCGCGTTTTTTCATCAAAATTGCTCAAAAATTAACTCTGTTTAATCGCTTTCAAACCTACTCTCTAAGGGGTTTTCGGGGTGCTGAACACGAATCTGAAGTCCGTTTTTCGATAAAACGCTTCCTTCATGGTTATTTTCGCGATTTTTCATCAAAATTGCTCAAAAATTAACTCTGTTTAATCGCTTTCAAACCTACTCTCTAAGGGGTTTTCGGGGTGCTGAACACGAATCTGAAGTCCGTTTTTCGATAAAACGCTTCCTACATGGTTATTTTCGCGATTTTTCATCAAAATTGCTCAAAAATTATCTCTGTTTAATCCCTTTCAAACCTACTCTCTAAGGGGTTTTTCGGGGTGCTGAACACGAATCTGAAGTCCGTTTTTCGATAAAACGCTTCCTTCATGGTTATTTTCGCGTTTTTTCATCAAAATTGCTCAAAAATTATCTCTGTTTAATCCCTTTCAAACCTACTCTCTAAGGGGTTTTTCGGGGTGCTGAACACGAATTGAAGTCCGTTTTTCGATGAAACGCTTCCTTCATGGTTATTTTCGCGTTTTTTCATCAAAATTGCTCAAAAATTAACTCTGTTTAATCGCTTTCAAACCTACTCTCTAAGGGGTTTTTCGGGGTGCTGAACACGAATCTGAAGTCCGTTTTTCGATAAAACGCTTCCTTCATGGTTATTTTCGCGATTTTTCATCAAAATTGCTCAAAAATTATCTCTGTTTAATCCCTTTCAAACCTACTCTAAGGGGTTTTTCGGGGTGCTGAACACGAATTCGAAGTCCGTTTTTCGATAAAACGCTTCCTTCATGGTTATTTTCGCGATTTTTCATCAAAATTGCTCAAAAATTATCTCTGTTTAATCCCTTTCAAACCTACTCTCTAAGGGGTTTTTCGGGGTGCTGAACACGAATTCGAAGTCCGTTTTTCGATAAAACGCTTCCTTCATGGTTATTTTCGCGTTTTTTCATCAAAATTGCTCAAAAATTATCTCTGTTTAATCCCTTTCAAACCTACTCTCTAAGGGGTTTTTCGGGGTGCTGAACACGAATCTGAAGTCCGTTTTTCGATAAAACGCTTCCTTCATGGTTATTTTCGCGATTTTTCATCAAAATTGCTCAAAAATTATCTCTGTTTAATCGCTTTCAAACCTACTCTAAGGGGTTTTTCGGGGTGCTGAACACGAATTCGAAGTCCGTTTTTCGATAAAACGCTTCCTTCATGGTTATTTTCGCGATTTTTCATCAAAATTGCTCAAAAATTATCTCTGTTTAATCCTTTTCAAACCTACTCTCTAAGGGGTTTTTCGGGGTGTTGAACACGAATTCGAAGTCCGTTTTTCGATAAAACGCTTCCTTCATGGTTATTTTCGCGATTTTTCATCAAAATTGCTCAAAAATTATCTCTGTTTAATCGCTTTCAAACCTACTCTCTAAGGGGTTTTTCGGGGTGCTGAACACGAATCTGAAGTCCGTTTTTCGATAAAACGCTTCCTTCATGGTTATTTTCGCGATTTTTCATCAAAATTGCTCAAAAATTATCTCTGTTTAATCCCTTTCAAACCTACTCTCTAAGGGGTTTTTCGGGGTGCTGAACACGAATTCGAAGTCCGTTTTTCGATAAAACGCTTCCTTCATGGTTATTTTCGCGTTTTTTCATCAAAATTGCTCAAAAATTATCTCTGTTTAATCCCTTTCAAACCTACTCTCTAAGGGGTTTTTCGGGGTGCTGAACACGAATCTGAAGTCCGTTTTTCGATAAAACGCTTCCTTCATGGTTATTTTCGCGATTTTTCATCAAAATTGCTCAAAAATTAAGTCTCTAAAACGTTTAATCGCTTTCAAACCTACTCTCTAAGGGGTTTTTCGGGGTGCTGAACACGAATTCGAAGTCCGTTTTTCGATAAAACGCTTCCTTCATGGTTATTTTCGCGATTTTTCATCAAAATTGCTCAAAAATTAACTCTGTTTAATCGCTTTCAAACCTACTCTCTAAGGGGTTTTTCGGGGTGCTGAACACGAATTGAAGTCCGTTTTTCGATAAAACGCTTCCTTCATGGTTATTTTCGCGATTTTTCATCAAAATTGCTCAAAAAATTATCTCTGTTTAATCCCTTTCAAACCTACTCTCCAAGGGGTTTTTCGGGGTGCTGAACACGAATCTGAAGTCCGTTTTTCGATAAAACGCTTCCTTCATGGTTATTTTCGCGATTTTTCATCAAAATTGCTCAAAAATTATCTCTGTTTAATCCCTTTCAAACCTACTCTCTAAGGGGTTTTTCGGGGTGCTGAACACGAATTCGAAGTCCGTTTTTCGATAAAACGCTTCCTTCATGGTTATTTTCGCGATTTTTCATCAAAATTGCTCAAAAATTATCTCTGTTTAATCCCTTTCAAACCTACTCTCTAAGGGGTTTTTCGGGGTGCTGAACACGAATTCTGAAGTCCGTTTTTCGATAAAACGCTTCCTTCATGGTTATTTTCGCGATTTTTCATCAAAATTGCTCAAAAATTATCTCTGTTTAATCGCTTTCAAACCTACTCTCTAAGGGGTTTTTCGGGGTGCTGAACACGAATTCGAAGTCCGTTTCTCGATAAAACGCTTCCTTCATGGTTATTTTCGCGATTTTTCATAAAAATGTCCTGAAAATCAACTCTGTTTAATCCCTTTCAAACCTACTCTCTAAGGGGTATTTCGGGGTGCTGAACACGAATCTGAAGTCCGTTTCCCGATAAAACGCTTCCTTCGTAGTTATTTTCGCGATTTTTCATAAAATGTCACTGAAATCAACTCTGTTTAATCCTTTCAAACCTACTCTCTAAGGGGGTATTTCGGGGTGCTGAACACGAATCTGAAGTCCGTTTCCCGATAAAACGCTTCCTTCATGGTTATTTTCGCGATTGCTGTAAAATGTCTGAAAATCAACTCTGTTTAATCCCTTTCTGGCTCCTACTCTCTAAGGGGTATTTCGGGGTGCTGAACACGAATCTGAAGTCCGTTTCCCGATAAAACGCTTCCTTCATAGTTATTTTCGCGATTTTTCATAAAAATGTCCTGAAAATCAACTCTGTTTAATCGCTTTCAAACCTACTCTCTAAGGGTATTTCAGGGTGCTGAACACGAATCTGAAGTCCGTTTTTCGATAAAACGCTTCCTTCATGGTTATTTTCGCGATTTTTCATCAAAATTGCTCAAAAATATCTCTGTTTAATCGCTTTCAAACCTACTCTCTAAGGGGTTTTTCGGGGTGCTGAACACGAATCTGAAGTCCGTTTTTCGATAAAACGCTTCCTTCATGGTTATTTTCGCGATTTTTCATCAAAATTGCTCAAAAATAACTCTGTTTAATCGCTTTCAAACCTACTCTCTAAGGGGTTTTTCGGGGTGCTGAACACGAATCTGAAGTCCGTTTTTCGATAAAACGCTTCCTTCATGGTTATTTTCGCGATTTTTCATCAAAATTGCTCAAAAATTAACTCTGTTTAATCGCTTTCAAACCTACTCTCTAAGGGGTTTTTCGGGGTGCTGAACACGAATCTGAAGTCCGTTTTTCGATAAAACGCTTCCTTCATGGTTATTTTCGCGATTTTTCATCAAAATTGCTCAAAAATTAACTCTGTTTAATCGCTTTCAAACCTACTCTCTAAGGGGTTTTTCGGGGTGCTGAACACGAATCTGAAGTCCGTTTTTCGATAAAACGCTTCCTTCATGGTTATTTTCGCGATTTTTCATCAAAATTGCTCAAAAATTAACTCTGTTTAATCCCTTTCAAACCTACTCTCTAAGGGGTTTTCGGGGTGCTGAACACGAATCTGAAGTCCGTTTTTCGATAAAACGCTTCCTTCATGGTTATTTTCGCGATTTTTCATCAAAATTGCTCAAAAATTAAACTCTGTTTAATCGCTTTCAAACCTACTCTCTAAGGGGTTTTTCGGGGTGCTGAACACGAATCTGAAGTCCGTTTTTCGATAAAACGCTTCCTTCATGGTTATTTTCGCGATTTTTCATCAAAATTGCTCAAAAATTAACTCTGTTTAATCGCTTTCAAACCTACTCTCTAAGGGGTTTTTCGGGGTGCTGAACACGAATCTGAAGTCCGTTTTTCGATAAAACGCTTCCTTCATGGTTATTTTCGCGATTTTTCATCAAAATTGCTCAAAAATTAACTCTGTTTAATCGCTTTCAAACCTACTCTCTAAGGGGTTTTCGGGGTGCTGAACACGAATCTGAAGTCCGTTTTTCGATAAAACGCTTCCTTCATGGTTATTTTCGCGATTTTTCATCAAAATTGCTCAAAAATATCTCTGTTTAATCGCTTTCAAACCTACTCTCTAAGGGGTTTTCGGGGTGCTGAACACGAATCTGAAGTCCGTTTTTCGATAAAACGCTTCCTTCATGGTTATTTTCGCGATTTTTCATCAAAATTGCTCAAAAATTAACTCTGTTTAATCGCTTTCAAACCTACTCTCTAAGGGGTTTTTCGGGGTGCTGAACACGAATCTGAAGTCCGTTTTTCGATAAAACGCTTCCTTCATGGTTATTTTCGCGTTTTTTCATCAAAATTGCTCAAAAATTAACTCTGTTTAATCGCTTTCAAACCTACTCTCTAAGGGGTTTTCGGGGTGCTGAACACGAATCTGAAGTCCGTTTTTCGATAAAACGCTTCCTTCATGGTTATTTTCGCGTTTTTTCATCAAAATTGCTCAAAAATTAACTCTGTTTAATCGCTTTCAAACCTACTCTCTAAGGGGTTTTCGGGGTGCTGAACACGAATCTGAAGTCCGTTTTTCGATAAAACGCTTCCTTCATGGTTATTTTCGCGTTTTTTCATCAAAATTGCTCAAAAATTAACTCTGTTTAATCGCTTTCAAACCTACTCTCTAAGGGGTTTTCGGGGTGCTGAACACGAATCTGAAGTCCGTTTTTCGATAAAACGCTTCCTTCATGGTTATTTTCGCGATTTTTCATCAAAATTGCTCAAAAATTAACTCTGTTTAATCGCTTTCAAACCTACTCTCTAAGGGGTTTTTCGGGGTGCTGAACACGAATCTGAAGTCCGTTTTTCGATAAAACGCTTCCTTCATGGTTATTTTCGCGTTTTTTCATCAAAATTGCTCAAAAATTAACTCTGTTTAATCGCTTTCAAACCTACTCTCTAAGGGGTTTTTCGGGGTGCTGAACACGAATCTGAAGTCCGTTTTTCGATAAAACGCTTCCTTCATGGTTATTTTCGCGTTTTTTCATCAAAATTGCTCAAAAATTAACTCTGTTTAATCGCTTTCAAACCTACTCTCTAAGGGAAAACGCTTCCTTCATGGTTATTTTCGCGTTTTTCATCAAAATTGCTCAAAAATTAACTCTGTTTAATCGCTTTCAAACCTACTCTCTAAGGGGTTTTCGGGGTGCTGAACACGAATCTGAAGTCCGTTTTTCGATAAAACGCTTCCTTCATGGTTATTTTCGCGATTTTTCATCAAAATTGCTCAAAAATTAACTCTGTTTAATCGCTTTCAAACCTACTCTCTAAGGGGTTTTCGGGGTGCTGAACACGAATCTGAAGTCCGTTTTTCGATAAAACGCTTCCTTCATGGTTATTTTCGCGTTTTTCATCAAAATTGCTCAAAAATAAACTCTGTTTAATCGCTTTCAAACCTACTCTCTAAGGGGTTTTTCGGGGTGCTGAACACGAATCTGAAGTCCGTTTTTCGATAAAACGCTTCCTTCATGGTTATTTTCGCGTTTTTTCATCAAAATTGCGTTTTTTCATCAAAATTGCTCAAAAATTAACTCTGTTTAATCGCTTTCAAACCTACTCTCTAAGGGGTTTTTCGGGGTGCTGAACACGAATCTGAAGTCCGTTTTTCGATAAAACGCTTCCTTCATGGTTATTTTCGCGTTTTTTCATCAAAATTGCTCAAAAATTAACTCTGTTTAATCGCTTTCAAACCTACTCTCTAAGGGGTTTTTCGGGGTGCTGAACACGAATCTGAAGTCCGTTTTTCGATAAAACGCTTCCTTCATGGTTATTTTCGCGTTTTTTCATCAAAATTGCTCAAAAATTAACTCTGTTTAATCGCTTTCAAACCTACTCTCTAAGGGGTTTTCGGGGTGCTGAACACGAATCTGAAGTCCGTTTTTTCGATAAAACGCTTCCTTCATGGTTATTTTCGCGTTTTTTCATCAAAATTGCTCAAAAATTAACTCTGTTTAATCGCTTTCAAACCTACTCTCTAAGGGGTTTTTCGGGGTGCTGAACACGAATCTGAAGTCCGTTTTTCGATAAAACGCTTCCTTCATGGTTATTTTCGCGTTTTTTCATCAAAATTGCTCAAAAATTAACTCTGTTTAATCGCTTTCAAACCTACTCTCTAAGGGGTTTTTCGGGGTGCTGAACACGAATCTGAAGTCCGTTTTTCGATAAAACGCTTCCTTCATGGTTATTTTCGCGTTTTTTCATCAAAATTGCTCAAAAATTAAACTCTGTTTAATCGCTTTCAAACCTACTCTCTAAGGGGTTTTTCGGGGTGCTGAACACGAATCTGAAGTCCGTTTTTCGATAAAACGCTTCCTTCATGGTTATTTTCGCGTTTTTTCATCAAAATTGCTCAAAAATCAACTCTGTTTAATCGCTTTCAAACATACTCTCTAAGGGGTTTTTCGGGGTGCTGAACACGATCTGAAGTCCTTTTTTCGATAAAACGCTTCCTTCATGGTTATTTTCGCGTTTTTTCATCAAAATTGCTCAAAAATTAACTCTGTTTAATCGCTTTCAAACCTACTCTCTAAGGGGTTTTTCGTGGTGCTGAACACGAATCTGAAGTCCGTTTTTCGATAAAACGCTTCCTTCATGGTTATTTTCGCGTTTTTTCATCAAAATTGCTCAAAAATTAACTCTGTTTAATCCCTTTCAAACCTACTCTCTAAGGGGTTTTTCGGGGTGCTGAACACGAATCTGAAGTCCGTTTTTCGATAAAACGCTTCCCTAATGGTTATTTTCGCGTTTTTTCATCAAAATTGCTCAAAAATTAACTCTGTTTAATCGCTTTCAAACCTACTCTCTAAGTGGGTTTTCGGGGTGCTGAACACGAATCTGAAGTCCGTTTTTTTCGATAAAACGCTTCCTTCATGGTTATTTTCGCGTTTTTTCATCAAAATTCCTCAAAAATAACTCTGTTTAATCGCTTACAACCCTACTCTCGAAGGGGTTTTTTCGGGGTGCTGAACACGAATCTGAAGTCCGTTTTTCGATAAAACGCTTCCTTCATGGTTATTTTCGCGTTTTTTCATCAAAATGTCTCAAAAATTAACTCCTTTTAATCGCTTTCAAACCTACTCTAAAGGGGTTTTCGGGGTGCTGAACACGAATCTGAAGTCCGTTTTCGATAAAACGCTTCCTTCATGGTTATTTTCGCGTTTTTTCATCAAAATTGCCCAAAAATTAATTCTGTTTAATCGCTTTCAAACCTACTCTCTAAGGGGTTTTTCAGGGTCTGAACACGAATCTGAAGTCCGTTTTTCGATAAAACGCTTCCTTCATGGTTATTTTCGCGATTTTTCATCAAAATGTCCTCAAAATTAACTCTGTTTAATCCCTTTCAAACCTACTCTCTAAGGGGTTTTTCGGGGTGCTGAACACGAATCTGAAGTCCTTTTTTCGATAAAACGCTTCCTTCATGGTTATTTTCGCGATTTTTCATCAAAATTGCTCAAAAATTAACTCTGTTTAATCCCTTTCAAACCTACTCTCTAAGGGGTTTTTCGGGGTGCTGAACACGAATCTGAAGTCCGTTTTTCGATAAAACGCTTCCTTCATAGTCCGTTTCCCGATAAAACGCTTCCTTCATGGTTATTTTCGCGATTTTTCATAAAAATGTCCTGAAAATCAACTCTGTTTAATCCCTTTCAAACCTACTCTCTAAGGGGTATTTCGGGGTGCTGAACACGAATCTGAAGTCCGTTTCCCGATAAAACGCTTCCTTTATGGTTATTTCCGCGATTTTTTGTAAAATGTCCTGGTCAACTCTGTTTAATCCCTTTCAAACCTACTCTCAGGGGTATTTCGGGGTGCAGACACGAATGCGAAGTCCGTTTTTCGATAAAACGCTTCCTTCATGGTTATTTTCGCGTTTTTCATCAAAATTGCTCAAAAATTAACTCTGTTTAATCGCTTTCAAACCTACTCTCTAAGGGGTTTTTCGGGGTGCTGAACACGAATCTGAAGTCCGTTTTTCGATAAAACGCTTCCTTCATGGTTATTTTCGCGATTTTTCATCAAAATTGCTCAAAAATTAACTCTGTTTAATCGCTTTCAAACCTACTCTCTAAGGGGTTTTTCGGGGTGCTGAACACGAATCTGAAGTCCGTTTTTCGATAAAACGCTTCCTTCATGGTTATTTTCGCGATTTTTCATCAAAATTGCTCAAAAATTAACTCTGTTTAATCCTTTCAAACCTACTCTCTAAGGGGTTTTTCGGGGTGCTGAACACGAATCTGAAGTCCGTTTTTCGATAAAACGCTTCCTTCATGGTTATTTTCGCGATTTTTCATCAAAATTGCTCAAAAATTAACTCTGTTTAATCGCTTTCAAACCTACTCTCTAAGGGGTTTTTCGGGGTGCTGAACACGAATCTGAAGTCCGTTTTTCGATAAAACGCTTCCTTCATGGTTATTTTCGCGTTTTTTCATCAAAATTGCTCAAAAATTAACTCTGTTTAATCGCTTTCAAACCTACTCTCTAAGGGGTTTTTCGGGGTGCTGAACACGAATCTGAAGTCCGTTTTTCGATAAAACGCTTCCTTCATGGTTATTTTCGCGATTTTTCATCAAAATTGCTCAAAAATTAACTCTGTTTAATCGCTTTCAAACCTACTCTCTAAGGGGTTTTTCGGGGTGCTGAACACGAATCTGAAGTCCGTTTTTCGATAAAACGCTTCCTTCATGGTTATTTTCGCGATTTTTCATCAAAATTGCTCAAAAATTAACTCTGTTTAATCGCTTTCAAACCTACTCTCTAAGGGGTTTTTCGGGGTGCTGAACACGAATCTGAAGTCCGTTTTTCGATAAAACGCTTCCTCATGGTTATTTTATTAATCGTTTTCGTAAACTTTGGTTTTCGGTTTTACAAATCTAAATTTCGTTTCCCTTAAACCCTCCAAGGTTTTGGGGTTACAAATCTAATCCGTTTTCTAAACCTCCAAGTTTTTCGGTTTTAAAATCAAAAATTTTTAACCTTTTCAAATTTTGGGGTTTTTTTAAAACCAATAATTGTTTTTTAAACCTTCCTGGGTTTTCCTTTTAAAAATTTAAAAATAACCGTTTAACCCTTTTTTAAATTTCGGGTTTTTTCGGGTTCCCAAATTTTTTTAAAAAAATTTCCTTAAGGTTTTTTCTCAAAGGTTTCAAAAATTTTTAAACAACCCCCTTTTTTTAATGGGGTTTTTAAAAAAATTAGTTTTAAAATTTCAAACTTTTCTAAGCTTTTTAAATTTAAAATTTTCCTTTTAAAAACTAACCTTTTTTGGTTTGTTTAATTTTATCCAATTTTGTTAAAACTTAACCTTTTAATTTCAAATTTAATTTTTTTTC
>JAVIWC010009495.1:0-14025 GCA_031894815.1 Creontiades dilutus | reverse complement strand
TCACTTCAAGAATAGGCTGAAGAGTAATGAATTCCCTGAATTAGGTCCTTGATTGATAAATTTCATGAGATGCTTGCCTCTGCAAACGTTTATTGGAAATGTAATTGAACAGAGCTGGACTACTTCAGGCCAACAAAATCGTCTCTCTGTAATAAATCAGAAAAAACACTCATCGTATTGATTGACACGGTAGATACGGAACTGACCTAAACTAACATGCGCTCTCCTCCATCCACGGCATCGCTCGCACGTAGGACACTAGTGGCGTTTCCTACTGTAAACGCTTGCACTCTGGTAAATCGCCGGTATTGCCAGCGACGCTGAAATCGCCCGACTCCCACTCACCAAGTTTAAGGCCTTTCATGTCACGCATGGCAGACGGACACTGCCCTGCATTTCGTCGTAAAAAACACTTGAGATGATACTCCTATAAATCCCAATAATTACCTGCTATAATTCAATTTCACTTACAAATATAATTTTTGAAAAAGACTTTAGAAAAGATATGTAGGTGAGGTACTTATACACAAGTCAAGAATAGAAACAAAGTGCACAAACAATTGACAAACATTTTTTATTTGTTGAACATATATGGGCAAAATTTAAATAGCAATGCTTTATTATTCATCAAGTACTTAATCAGAAAAATCAGGCTCCTTTTCGGAAATGCTCTCGCATTTAGACCCCGGGTTCTAGTTAATTTTTCGTCGAACTGCACATTATTTTGCACCAACCATGAAACTACATCTGCCTTCAGAGTTGAGCAGTTGGTTCGTTTGTTGTTTTGCTCACAATGATATTTCGCGTTATAAGCGTAATCAAGCTTGGTAACTCCTTCACTCGCCAGAGCTGCTCGAAGTGTTTTCACCAAAAGCCATTGCACGGTTTACATTGAAACGGGATTGTGATGATACTCACAGTTAAAAATCCGAGTTAATAGGAAAATTCGACTTTCGGAACCAAAATTACGAGGAAAACAGTACATGAACACAATTTACATAGAACAGGATGTCCGCGGATATACACATTGAAATAGAACGAGATTTTGTCATGGCTCTCAACTCAATTCCCTAAACTCATTGCCTATAAGGCTGAACTAAAAGTTCACGGTGCCGAACCCTATGCTTCATACAGTCTCCTGTTGGAGGACAATTTTCTAGGGCCGGACTCGCCGTCTCCGATCGAGTTTTTTATAACTTACTTACACAGTGACCCACGATTTGTTTTCATTGCAGTTCTGATTCTACCCAAAAGTTCATGCAAATTTGATCCCTCACCAAATTTTTTTGTTGCGCGCAACCGGTTCAACGAGCACGCAAAGTTGCGCAACCCCAAAATTTTCAAATAATTGGATGATGGTGAACTCTAAAGTGTGGCACTTGAATTTTAATCGTTTTTGTAACGCTGATTCAGGTGATGCTATCAGTTTCTTGTTTATTTCCCGTGAAAAATCATCATTTACGCCGACTTTCAACGCTCAGATTAATATGATTTTTCACTTGATCACTGAGGAAGGTTTCGATCTCCTATTATTACATTTTTCAACCAGACATCGACAATTAATTTCCGTAAAAGTCTGAAAACACGCGCTTAAAATTAAAAAAACGGTCACGAAATGAACAAATTTCGGTCATAATTCCGCAAGAATTTAGTCTAATCAAGAAACCCTCGTGAATCAGCGTTAAAAAACAATGAAAATTGATGTGCCACACTTTAGAGTTCACCATCATACACTATTTGACAATTTTGGGATTGGGCACTTTTGCGTGTTCGCTGAACCGGTTGCGCTCAATAAATAAAAAATTGTTCAATGTCACTTGCGCGGGGTGCGCAAATATAATATTTGAGATCCTTGCAAGAAATATGAAGATTAAAAAAATCTTTTTTTGTTTACTCCCATCTGGACGATTTTAGGAGGGGGGGGGGGGGGGCAACTCTTGGGGCACCCTGTATATTTGGGAGCAATTGAAGCGTAGATAGGCTTTGTTCAGTTGAGGTGTTTACGATCAACATTTCAAAAAATTGTATTTTTTGTTATTGTATTTTTCACAAGTTTAGATCGTTCAGTTCATACTTGAGAAATTTCAGCATCAAAATCGAATGGGAACCATGAAAAATAAGACACAAAAAACCCTTCTCAGTTTTCTCATAACTCCGTGTTGTTTTATCCCGTTGAATTTCAGTTCGATTTCTGCGAGTGTTTCCGAGCGTAAATAGGAAGAATTATCTGTAGTTCTACATTTCAGTTCTAGTAGTCAGTCAATTCGTTCAAGAACTCGGTTCTAGAACACGTTTCAGCTTCAAATTTCATTATACAGGGTGATTCCCTCGAAGAGTACGAAAATGTTTTGCCTGAAACTAGACCGAAAATGGAGCAAAACGCCGCCAACCGCACTGTTCTATCTCAACCCGTTTTCTAGATATAATTTTTTAAAGGTTTTTTTTTTTGCAGAAAACCACGTTGTTTGACATAAAACCCCACGTTTCTCCACTTTAAAACAACTTTTTTCTACTTTTAACCACATTTTCGGATTCAGCGTGAAATTTCCTTTACGACCAATGCATAAACGAACCCTTGAGAACCGCGATTGCAGTTCAAACATTGAAAATTATAAAAACATTGCTAGTTTCTGAATTACTTTTATTTTTACTGCACTTCCAAAAAACGTGCTGGAACTTGTCAAAACTCAGGAAAACTTGCACATTTAATCACCTTTCTAATGGTGTGGTTAACTTTGCGATTCCGCGTCGATCTCATGGAGAAATTCCAGTTTGACGGTTAAAAAACGTTAGGCACTTTTTAATCAGCAATCGAGGAATCCCAGGGATAAAAGAAACAGTTCGCGTTATGAATTGGGAAAATGATTAAATCCGCCAAATATAGGTAGGTTACAAAAATAAAGTGATACTACTTTTCTAGAAAAATGATCGAAAAACATTTCTAGTATTCAGACTAGTGAAGTTTTTTGTCATTGTAAACGCGACTTCATTTAATTTTACTAGTCTGATTTATTTAAACCCTCACTAGTCTGAATACTAGAAATGTTTTTCGATTGTTTTTCTAGAAAAGTAGTATCACTTTATATTTGTTAGCTACATATTTTGCGGATTTAATCATTTTCCCAATTCACACCGCGAACTGTTTCTTTTATCCCTGGGATTCCTCGATTGCTGTACAAAGTACCTTCCGTTTTTTCCCCTTCAAACAGAAATTTCTCCATCAGATCGACGCGGAATCGCAAAGTTAACCACACCATTAGAAAGGTGATTAAATGTGCAAGTTTTCCTGAGTTTTGACAAGTTCCAGCACGTTTTTTGGAAGTGCAGTAAAAATGAAAGTAATTCAGAAACTAGCAATGTTTTTTTATATTTTCAATGTTTGAACTGCAATCGCGGTCGTTAAGGGTTCGTTTTTGATTATTAATGTTCATTGGTCGTAAAGGAAATTTTACGCTGAATTCAAAAATGTGGCCAAAAGTAGGAAAACGTTGTTTTAAAGTGGAGAAATGTGGGTTTTTATGTAAAAAAAAACGTGGTTTTCTGAAGAAAAAAAAACCTTTGAAAAATTATATCTAGAGAACGGGTTGAGATAGAACAGTGCGGTTGGCGGCATTTTTGGTCTAGTTTCACCCAAAAATGTTTCGTACACTGCGAGGGAATCACCCTGTATATGAGAAGTAAACAGAGTGGGTAGTTCCGCCAATTTTTTCTTTTTCTAATTCTGACGGATCGTTTATGAAGGCTAGTAATGGAGTGGGGAATGAACTCTTCTATTTACATTTACAATATTTCAATACATTTTCGTGCCTTCTTCTTTGTCTTTCCTATTTCTCAATGAATTTTTTTTCTGTGTAAAATCATTTTCAGTAACTCGCGAACTTTCCTTCACTATGCATAAGCGGTCCAAATTTCGGGTAGTAGTTAGGGAGGGAGCTGTGAAAATTATTATATAAATATAAAAGTATTATAAAACGGCGATTCAGAAAAATCTTGGTCTTTTCGGCATTTTCACTAAAATCCTCTGCTTACCGGACATAATGTATGCGTTCGGCACTTAATTTTCGGTATATTATTTTCGATAATGAACCTTTGTAATCGACAAGAAAACATTTTTGTAACCCCACCCCCTCCCTCGCCCCCTCAAATTGGTTATTTTACATTTCAAGATGAGTGCAATCCAAAATCTGAGAGAAATGAATCGGGAAAAAATTGAAAATTGAGTGTACTGAGTCTGCCTGAATTTGCGGGATTCCTCTCTGTCAATTCTACAAGGTGAAATCAAAGTGCTGAAATATTTAAAAATCAGAATATCAAGTGTTACCATGTTCCTTATTAATAGATATCCCTTCAATGAATCTAATGACCCCACTAGGACCGCTTAGCATACATTCAACCGTTTATTCTCACTAAGGGCTAAAACTTTGACCGAAAAAAGAAAACATAATATGTGAATGTGAACTTCAACGTAGTAAAAATTGCTAAGTAAATTGTGACGATCGGATGAGATGGTTGCAACGGAATATCGTTTCCAACTGTTCTTTTTTGAAATGGAGTTTTCGACAACTTTTGTTATACTGGATTTACGGTACAAGAACGATGAAACTTCAGGGATCAATTCGGCAACTGATTTGCTACGTTTACCTCTTAGCATTTTTTTTTTTTAGTCCGCTCCTTTTTTGCCTATTCTACATCAAAGTTTTTTTCTTGTTATCGACTTCACTTCACTAAAATGACCATAACTCCCCAACTACTAAATGAATTAATTTTTTAATTATGCCGTTGAAAAGAGAGATAAATTTTCTTTAATTTTCATATAATAAAATTTTCCTCCAAGCCGTACATGGTTTTTTTCTAGCCTAAAATTGAATTTTTGTCAACCTTCTGCTTTTTTAACGATTTTTAATGTTGATTTATCAGCATACCATCTACTAGAAAATGGATGAACTCTACAAGCTCAATAACAAAAACGAAAAAAAAACTTTGATGTGGAATAGGCAGAAAAGAGGCGGACTAAAAAAAATTGCTGTGAGGTAAAAGTTATTGCAAGTTTGTTGCTGAATCGAAGTTTCGTCGTTCTTATATATATTTGTTAAATTTCAGTTGTTAGTTAAATTTCAGTTGTTATATTCTTGGGGTTCTACGTTTGTGTCGATATACAGACAATTGAACAATTTCGGTTATTCAGATATCAGCGTTTGTTCCGTACAAAGAGTTTAGTAGAATTTTGTTGTTTACGGAGTTATATTTATGAATATTCTAAAGTCAATCGGGTACACGGTATGGAGTAAGCTCAAAACCCATCTTGCTAATTTCTTTCCTAACCGATCTACGGTGCTACAGTGATTTACGTAGAAGGGTTATCTAAAACAGAAATAATAAACCTTTGCGTAATAATTTGCCGAGTTTTCAGTTCCAAAATTATTGAAGTGATAACAGTTTTGTGATTAACCCTAGCTTAAACCAGGTTATTTCACCTAAAACTGCTTTTGGTATTATTATTCGAACTTAATCGGTGATAATGTTTGTTTGTAACTTACAATGACAGTTAGTTTAATGAATTTCATCAAAAATCCTTTCAACTCTTCTTATAAATACATGATAAATTCTACGCTTTCAGTAATACTATGAGTTAGTTTTAGTTATGTATTTAATGAGTAGATTTTCTCGCTCATTTTCCTTGGCAGTCTTCAAGGGAGGAGTGTAAATTTGAAATACTTTTGATTCTGTCGAGTATCTTGTATTTTGGGACAACTGTGATTTCAAACCTCAGAAGTACGTTACATCTTCACATGATGAATGGCTAATAACAGGCCAAAACCATTTGTAAAAATAGTAATAAGAAGCTTGTCGGAAAAAAAGTAATTTCATGGGTTTTTCATGTGACGTTTGCAACGGCGGACTCAAAATTTCGAAGGAAAGATAGTTTTTTTTCATGAAATCGTACCTAGAATTATTGTCTGCATTAAAAAATAGAAGTTCCATTCGAAAAGACAAAGTAGGTATAGATTTCACTTGGCATGATTTCCTCACTATCAACTAAGGAAATATACATTTAATTTTATTTTTTTTAATGCCCAGAATCTCTCTGTGTACTGATCAGTATATAATTGAATTTTGATCCAGTAGATAATATTTCTCAGCATTTGTCAAGTCACCTTCTCCACTATAGGAAAACGGAAAAAACTTTTGTCTTTTCTGTCTTGGTTCATTTCTAATTTCTCTCGGAACATCTTGGAATTCATAATATTCCTAACTCAGCGTTATAATAGACGTCTACGAAATATTAAATCGTGGAGCAATGCAATTAGTACTTATGGTTATTAAATTTGTATTGATGGGATAGTGGTTAAATAATGACAAATTTTCAAATTCAATGTGATTTATTTTTGATATGGTAACTAACAACAAAATTTAATCTACTATATACACTATATTTTTTACCTCGCCAATCTTCTGTATTTCGTATATAACATTCAACAACCCACACTACGCTCACGTATATAATGAACTTTTTTATCAATTTGCCGTATTAACTTCGAATGCGTTTGCGTGCTCGGCATGTATCAGCAAATCTACGAAACTTCATCTACTTTTAATTATCATTGGCATTTACTAAAAATTCTTTCAAGTTCACGAAATAGGCAGGTTAATGTTAGCAAAAATGTTCAAAAATAAATGAAATAGTAGCTGATGTAGGTATTAAACAACAATATCGTATTAAAAATAGTAAATTATGGCATGATAATATAGTTTCCTATTACATGAAACATCGGATTTGGATTTTTTCTGAACCTGGCCATTATGATCATGTCAGGTTTCTTGTGACAGTTTGAATCTCCTATTTTGATAATGTTTGGAGAAAGTATGTAATGTCAACTTACGTTGTAATATATTGATGGCTACTGTTTCTTTTATATGAGGGCCGGTTCATTATTGCAATGGGTACCTTAGTCGTTTTTCGTTTCTCCGCTGTTGTTGGAAGGAGATGGCTTGTAGTTTTCATTGTAATTCTCGCTTCCGTGGCACATCTTGCGATGTTTGTGCACGAAGTAATAGCTGGGGAATTTCGAACCACAAGTTTTGCACGGATAGTACTGCACATTCATGTCTTTTCCTTCTTTCTCTTGAGTTCGAAGGGGGTTGAGAGAGACAGGGTTCAAGTGTCTTCTCGTATGTTTCCTGAAGCAGTAATGAGATTTAAAAGTGTGTTTGCAGAAACTGCAAATGAAAATTCGTCTTCTGATTTCTTCTTCGTTTTTAGGGTTTTCAGAGTCGTGATCGGTCGGTTGGATTGAGCCGTAGTTGAGGTTGAGGACGCGTTTGAACCTGACGGGCCCGTCGCAACATGCGATGTCTTTGTAGACGTTCTTACCGGATTTGTCGGTTGAAGGTTCGGATTCAGGGGCCGGCTGCGGTTCGACTGGCGACGGAGGGTTCAGAACGGATGTGGACGGCAGCGGGTCCATTTCGACTGGCGGCGGAGGAGCCGGCGGCGGGGCGTATAGCGAAGCCGTGTAATGATGAGTTGGAGGCGGCGGTGGAAGTGGGAAAAACGGTGGTGGAGGCGGCCAAAAGAAATACTTTCGACTCGGGATCGGCTTGACGATCGACGGCGGTGGCGGGGTCGTAAGGAGCCGGTGCCTCTCCAGCACCAAATAGCTCCGGCACAGCTCCAAAGCTCTCGGCATGTGCAACAGGTGTGTAGCGAGCAGCACGGAATATATGTTGTCGGGCGTCAAGTCCAAAAGGCCCGTGTTGACGAATTTCAAAATCCTGGAGAAAACGTCGGGGCTGACGCTGGGGACGGCGATCTCCTCGCTCGTGCAGGAGTCGAGGAGGCTTTTGAAGTAGCCGCTCTGTTCCGTGAGGAGGTCCCGCCGTCCCCTGAACTGCCGCCGGTCCTCCCCATTGCCGACGGTTATGGTGATCTCGCGCTCCCACGCCTGCTGGTACATCACTTCCCCCATCACTTCTCCCATTACTTCTTGCGCTACACTAATTGTTCTAAATTAAGAAGGTTTGTGAATTTGGATGTTGGCGCATGCGCAGACGGCGGCTTCTCTCATTGGCCAGCCGGTTCCCTCCTCCAACCCCTCAAGGGAGGGCTTAAATACACACATCTGCGAAATAAAATTAATAGATCCGGCTTTTCAACTTCTATTTACCTTCTTTTACCATCCTGTTTTCTGAATGCTTCGTAAGTCTGTTAGGAGATTTAAATTAGCGTTATACGCTCACCACTCGGTCAGGGGAAAAAAACGACAGTGAGAGATAACAAAAATTATGTCTTTTACTGGGAGAATTTTCCTCCGCGGTTTTTATGCAAATCGCGTAACTAAATACATTTGTTATGCACGTTTCATCTAGGTTACTATGTAATACATTTCGATTAATGTAAGCTGTAATACATTCATATAATCTCAAAAGTGAATATTTATTAGGTATTTCGTGAAAACTATGATCACCGAATGCTTCGTTACTGTGATTGGGGATTGAAGTCACCTAGGGACATCTGCTGGGGGGCTGTACACAATTTCAACGTGCATTACATTTTCTTTTCGTTGTGCAACATTACTCGACCAACTACAAAATTTGATCAAGAGCCGTGAATTCATGAACATTTCTTGTAGAATCTGAACTAATAGTAAAATTCGGTATATCAACTTTGAACGAAATGCGCACTATTGCGTAATTAGACAACTTGGAATCTCATAATTTTTAGGACATCGTAGAGGGAAGCCAATTAGAATTAATTCAGGAGGGTAAGGGACAATCCAAGCATGAGAAAATAATAATAATGAAAAAAATAACTGACTAGGTACAAATCATTAACGGCTTGTATTATATTGCTTCCGAGTCTACCTATAGGTAGAGGAAGGTTTGTTTTCACTTTCGAGTGATATTGATTGATGATATTGATAGTTACTTTTTTTGCAAATAAAAGTGCTCAAATTCTAACTCAATTTAACATAAATTTAAAACGTTAGTTTTGGGAAATTCGCTCTGTATGCATGTCTGTCTGTCTGCAGGTCCTTGTAACAAGCCTAATTCCCACAATTTTCATCCGATATCTGCGAAACTTTCACGGAATGTGCGGATTAAGTTGTGTACGGTCACCTATGATTTTCGATGAGCAGAAATCAATTCACCAGTCTGTGGATGAGCAAACGTAAAGTCATCTAAACATCATTTTCTCAGGTTCTAGCCGTCCGATCAGACTCAAGTTTTCAGGAGAGTTGGGAAAAACTGTATCATTATCTCATACCAATTCCTAAGTTTTCATCCGATTACGATGGCATTTTCAGGGAATGTACGTGTTATTTTGTAGATGTTCCCTTGTGAGTTTCATCACTAACTAATCAATTCATCACTCCGGTTCTATTGGTTCGATCGCGCTAAAATTGTTAAGGTAGTCGGGGAAATACGGTCTGATAATTTCACATCGGATTCAACTCGCTCGTATCATCATCTTCTATAAAATCAGTGCGACATACCTGTACCACGGGTCGGTTTACCTTTTGAAGGCGTTTATGTATGCCAGGACATTTCTGTCCGTAAATTGTTGTAACAAGCTTATATTCTACATCTGTAACATTTCAAAAGAACTGGGCGAGGAATTTGCCCAAATTCATATTCCATGTATTCAAAATGGGCAACAACTGGAAATCGTGCTTAACGCTTGATAAAGTTCAACACAGGAAGTAAGAAACTTGGCCCAGTATTTTCGGAGAAGCGTTTTGGTGGTTGTACTCACCGATTGATATTATTATCATATTTTTGATATCATAGTGCTTACCTTGAAACGTAAACCAACGAATTCTGACGTGAAGTTATTTGTCTTGGTCGATTACGTATGTTCATTTTGGTTTATTATTTTCAATAATGAACGTTAGCATTCGAAAAAAGCATTGTCACAATTTTTTGGTTTTTTCGTTGAAAAATCTTCATGTGTAGGATACAAAAAGCCGTTGAAAAAATCCGTCCGACCGCCGGGGCGCACCGCCCGGAGCTTTTCTTTGAAAATACTTGATCGAAGTTGATGAAACTTGTATCAAAAGTTACAAATGGGCTGAAGGTGGCACTTAATCACCGGCAGTAATCTTTACCATCCCTTAAGGGTGAAATCAAAGGGCTGAAATTTCGAACTTCAGAACTGTTATCATGGTCTTTATTGTTAGAAAACCCTTCAGTAAATCGAATGAGCCACTTTGAGCGCTTTACGCTCATCCGTTCGCTCTCCCTTGTTGCTACTTTGACGGAAAAAAAGAAAGTCAACACTAATGTGAAAGTTTTTGAATATAATAAAAATTACTAATATATAATCACTATGGATTATAATGAAAACTACCTCGTAAATTCTAACGATCGAATCAGCTGATTTAATTGCAATGAATATGTGTTCTCAAAAGTCCCCTTTGAAATCGAGTTACTTAAGAATCTATTATTTGTTGCTTAATTTATTAGGTAAGCTCTTTTAAGGCATCTAGAGTACAATTACAAGGTATTTAGAAGCGAGGCACCGAGAATACGAGTTTATCATGTATCAATATCATTGATTTTCTTAAAAAAAATAAATAAAAGCACCTTTGTGTAATAATTTCCACCGTGTTTTGAAATATAAGGTTCGACAAGTACTTATTTCTTCATTATATAGGTAGGTACAAGATTTTAATTTTGGAAAATCGTGGTTTTTCATGTTCAAATGAAACATTTTTTCAAACGGTATCACTGGATCAGTATGAAACATCTTTCGGGTTCATTATGTGCTACCGCTATTTACTGGTATTTTTGAATCAATCTCATTCGCTGCTTTTGATGTGGGTTCAGAAATCCTACCTGAACTCCGCAATGGGGCTGTCAGGAAACCGGTGCTAAATCTGCATCGATTCATTCGTTCCGACTTCCATTCTTTCCCGTCAGATAATTTTGCGGACTACTGCCTAAGATTTGTAACGTTGAAGCTTTCCAATCTCAGTCATAACATACGTGTTTGTTAAATTTTCCGTTTGAATCCACCGCATTGTAGTCACAATAATAATCAATGTTTGAAACTTCCTGCGGAAGCCTGTGGTGGCTAATGAGATGAGCTGTTTGCATTTAGAAGCTGTTGAGTGGATTTCATGCGGAAACGTACTTAGCAGTAGTTATCCCTGTGTACACAAGCCTCCACCCAAGGAACAGCCGAGCTTTCTAACAAAAGGCTTTTATCATCTAATCCTCAGGAGACCTCCTTTCCCTTTACATCTCTCTCTTTTGTAAGAGAAGCCACTTCAGCATTCCCCCTGACTGGTCTTTTCTTCACAGTTGATTCTAGTCTTTACTTTGAAAAACGATCATGGACTTTCGAATTAGCTCTCTAAACTTGGTTAAAATGCTCCCGGCAAGTTGGTTCTCTTATTCATTTCTACGAATCGTACGTTGTTTTTGCTCTCCATGAAGAATACTGCACTAGGTACCAACAACTGTGCAATTTAGTTCTCATTTTATTAAATTATAGTAGTAGTAGTCTACTAATTCATGTATGATTCTGTTTTTTTACTTTCTTAATATTGAAGTTCTGGAAGCTTCATTCGATTTTTACTGGATGAATCAATTAGTTGCATGTTGATGGAGAGAAAATTATGTTACCAAGTTAACCCCTCTATTAATTTTTTCACGTATGATTTCATTGAATGTTTTAAATTTACCAAGCCAAGTTCTTTTGAGTGCTTTCTTTTCTTGTCGTTCATTTATTGTAATCGTATAGCAAAAAAATGTTATAACTCCGCTCAAATTTTCTCAGTTTAAGTTTCGAGTTTTATAGATTCCAAATCTCCAATTAATCATCTTCGGAGGACAGTGGATCTGGCGAAGATGAAGCCATCATAATGCATTAATACGTTAGGCCAGAAAAAGAATGAGCAAAAGGTTCTGGGTCCATCCTTATCTTGAAAGGAATTTTCACCGCGTTGCCGACTTCAATCCACGCCTTTTCGGTTTCATGCTTCTTCGAGTACCCCCGAAGATGAAAATTGTTCAAAATTGGACGTTTTTCAACTCCCCCACCAGCAAGAGGTTAACTTTTTGGTCATTCATCCTGGAACCTGGAAAGAAACTGCTAAGTCAAATCATCAGGCGACCCGACACGCCAGTCCTAGGCGACTAGTTACTAACTGGTTTCTGTTAGTCGGCGGTCCATTTGAAAACACAGGAAGTGACTCAAACGGACTGATTGGTAATTCTCGTCACTAATCAGTTGCTTTTCAGTAGCTACCGGTGACAACTCAAAGTGCGACAATTCAAAAGATGTAATCTGGGCGAAGAGCTATGTTACAACTAGAAGAGTAGGCTTTCGACTAAAAAACGGCACTGTACTCAGCCACCTCGGTTGCAACTGACTTTCGGTGTTATCATTGCTATCCTGGTGGTGCTCCCCGACTCAGGTTGTTATGTAAATACCGCTTCCCATTGACCCTAAACTCCTTTTAGAGCTCTTCGAGATCTATCTGCGTATGTTTTACTCAAAAGTCGGTATTTTGGACTTGTCACGCTGCTATTCCCAAGGTACGATATGGTAACCTGATCGAATGAGCATCCGAGATTCTTCAGGCGGAACGACTAATTACCTCGTTTTACAGATACTTACATTGGTCAATTGAGAATTCTGAATCGTCCATTACTTCTCCATATTCAATAATTTTCGTAATTGATTCTAGCCTCCTGTGCCATATTTCTTTTCAACTTCTGTTATCCCTCATTCATATATCACACTATTTTAAAAGTCCTCATAGTTGACGGCGGTTGAAGTCTCTAATGACGGCAAATCCTTTCCAACTCTCCAAAGTTGAGCACATGATCCTTTCAGGTTGTCAAATTTGGCATCAATAACCGTGGAGAAGGGAGATAGCTCACTTTACCCTCAATTGCATACTAGTATGCAGTTATCTGGAAGTCCCTCATGCCTCATAGTTCGTAGGTTAGACGCACTCTTCCGACTAACAATTAGTGATCAGTCCTTTAGTCGTATTATAATCGGAATTGGAGCATTAGAACGTAAAAATGTTTGCTAATGCAGAAAATTCAGTTGAATTGTAAAGAAGCTGATATGGCACTGTTCGGAAGGTAGCCTCCATCCCGGGAAATGTCAAAATTATTCGCGAAAAGTCCATCAATATCATATCGTAAATTGTGAGAGTTATCTCTCTCATTTAACAAATAATCCCTGACTATCTGTATTTCGAAGTCGATAGAGTATTTCATCAGCGGCATATCTCAAATTATTAACATTTTTTCATCTGTAGAAAGGAGGGACTTATCCATATTGAATCAGCGTTGAAGAAGCAGTGAAAGTTGACGTGCCACTCTTCGGGTGTGCCAACTTATGTTTCCACATTTTCCCCACTTGCCAAGTTCGAGCGCTCTCTGAACAGGAAATCAAATGAGGGGTCAAATTTTCATGAAATCGAGCGTAAGATACGGATCTGGAAAAAAGGGGGGGCTCCTATTTGGAGGAAAAAAAACCAAAGTTGGTGTGCGTAACTCACATGCGCTGCCGGCCATGACCTGATACTGACATTACCAGTGATTCATAGGCAATAAACTTCTCATACGAGGCCATACCATCACAATAATATGGGCGGTATCGATACAAATATTGAAAGATGTTCGTTTATTGAACAATGCTTCCGCGTTAATGCATTCGCAGTGGCTACCGCTGATCCAAACTACGGTTGCCATTGAAGCAACGGTTATTATTGGCGCGATATAGAGCGTGGGTGAGAATTGAAACATGTTTGTCAAAGGCATTTTTGAAGATGATTAATTGGGTGATGCGAGGTTCACTGGGGGATTGTGAATAAGTTATGAGCGGTAATACCGTCTCTTGTCATTTGTCATATTCTGAAAACGAGGACAATTGGAGGATTAGCGAGAAAATCGAATTACAACCCTTTGGGCTTCGCTCATGGCATCCCAGCATTTTAAAACGTACATCTGCGTCGCGGTGTTTTCAGGTTCGGGATTGAGCCTGGATTAAGTGATTGGTGA
>JAVIWC010009493.1:0-14053 GCA_031894815.1 Creontiades dilutus | reverse complement strand
TCGGGGTTATCTTTTCCATAATGATAGTGAAGTTCAGACATGTTTAATCATGTAACAGCAGCTTTTTTAGCTTTTTGGTAAGAAGAACGTTAATTTTTATAAGAAATTTGAGACTACTTTTTGGTTTATTATTCAATAATAAACCATTGTAATCGCTCTCGAAAAAAATTGTAACCCCCTGAAAATTTCATGGTTTACGTTTCAAAGGGTGTAGAATCCGAATCTGCAATAAAAAATTTCCGTCCGTCCGCCGTACGCCGTACGCACGATATCTCCGAAACGGCTGGAGCAAAAAATCTGAAATTTTCAGGAAAAAATCCATCTTGGTCCGACGACGCCCCAATTCTTGAGCCAGCTCCCTCACTCAATTTAAAGTGCCCTTTAAGGGCTGTAAAAGTTTTGTAAAATCCCTGAAAACCTCAAAACTAGTCGAATCGGCCTAAATATTTTCCTATTTGAAGAACATACCATTAGGAATCGAATGAGCCCTTCCCCACGTCCGTAGGTCAAACCATTCCCGATGTATGGCCCGATTTATGGTGCCAACATTTGCGTTTTTTTGTTTATTATTGTTTGTTTGTAACCTAGTGATGTCCGGCCGATAGCGTCGAGTTGTAGTGAATGTGGATACTGAGTGATAGCCGATGTGAATACTTGTAGTAGTTAGTAGCCGATACACGGGTTGAAGCATTCTGATATGCAATATGTAGGTAAATATTATTCAATATTATTACCGGGGTAAATATTATTGGATGATAAACCCCAGTGAAAGAATTTGCTGCGTTTTTTTGGTTCGTTATTGAAAATAATGTTGTGATAAATCTTTTTAACGATGCTGTGTTGGTTTTGTAGTAACAACCTGTTTTCTTTGTCTTTTGTTGACCGTGTTTCGTTACAGCAGGGCTTTTGTTATAGTGACTCCCACCGCATTATCTAGTACAAATCTGGTGTGTTACGTGCCGATGGGGGAACTTGGAATTAGGCAGTATACCAAGCGGGACAACTACTCGAGAGAGATAGAAAGGGAGAGGAAAACAAAAAGAAAACGAGAAGAAAGAAGAGAAGTCCTCTGACCCGAAATAATAAAATGAGTAAATAAGAGTTGATCCCCCGAACGGCGGTGAAGGTATATTTACGGGTGAAGGCTGTTAGCCCCCTGGTAGACATAACCAGGATACATTCGCAAGTTCGGGAGAATAAGAGGAGAGACGGGATTTGGTCGGGAATCACTATTCCTGGCGGTTTCTCCAGGAATCCTCGCCCTTCTCCCGGGCCGGAGGTGACATTCATAGGTGAAATGGTGAAAGAGAGGCGAAGGGTAGGAAAGTCGGGAGCGCCTAGTGCTTCCCACGGGAGGGAAAGACCCCTTCGAAGCCTTAAGGAGCCCGTGTAAGGGAGCGGTAAGGAAGACTTCGAAAAGTCGTCCTTTTCTTCTGGCAGGTGATATATATATATATACAAGTCCTTGTACAACCCTATCAGCCTTTTTCCTTTCCGATGGGGTTTCCTTTTCTGGCCGTTACCAAGCCGCAAACAACAAATTTGTCACTGGGTAATCTTACGTTTCCACCGCCTTCAATTCCCGAGTTTCGGTCGCCCTCGGTCTTCTTAGTTCGCTTCATCTGATCCCTCAAACTCCATCTACCAATAAATGTGCCTTTACACATTCTGAACATATAGTCTTTCAATAGTTTTGCATTCAACCGTCCTTCTAAACATAGGAATCCTCACGAATCGGACTTGGGCGAACGACATGGATCGCCACATATGTTGCCTGTGGTTAAGGACGAGACGGATATTCAAATTAAAGCACCAAAATCTATTTTGGGATCGATTTCACAATCGGTGATCTGAAACGATTGTACCAATTTATCAAGGCCAAAAAATCGATTAAAATCAATTTTTTTATGGTTCACTTTTAAACTTTCAAGATGCCTAGATACAAATAATTCAATGTCCGTCCCCCGTGTCACTCATAATTGCCACAAAAATGATGCCAATGATTTTGAACTTTTGACCAGAATTTCGATTCATTTGCACTATTGATACTAAAAATGTTGTTAACATTCCTCAACTTGTCATTCATAAAAATCGATTTAACCTCACAAAAAATCGATTAGTCGTTGAATCGCCGATTGTAAAAAATCGAAAATCGGTGGTCAAACATCGGTCTTTTGTGAAAATCGAAATCGATTGCCAACGCTAGAGGCGGTCACCATTGGAACATACCCTTGAAGACAGACAAACTCTGGTCACCTCGCTCTATTCAATGTTTCACTAACTGACTATAAAATGTACTGAAGAAGCAAATAGTGTGGTTGCTTGATAAATGATTCTTGTTTTCAAAATTTGTAATTAACAAAGACGCCAAAGTTGCCATCAACCATTTTAAGGCAATTCTCAAAGTGTCTGCAGAAACACTTCAGCCTACTCCTCATCAATACCTGTACTTTTCCCGAAGGGTTATAGGGAACAATATTCAGATGATTTGAATACGAATTTCACCTCGATTCGAATTCAAATATGTTTCCGAAAATAATGAGCGAGTGAATTAACTTTCAGGGTTCATCTGGTTAGCTCACAAGAAGTCATCTATAGTATTTATCACGGTATACTACATTCACAGTTTACAGCTCACTTGAGTTTTTTGGAACTAATGATACGTCGATCAAGAAAACGAGATTTAAGCGAATTTCCAAAGATCTTCAAAACACATAAAACATTTAGTTCAAATATTAAATAGGTAATTAAATATTATTCGAGAAAAACATTTTTCAAAGTGTGTTCCACAGAAATCTGTTTAGAAGAATTCCAGATTTTATCACAATAGAGAAAAATGTCATAGTTCATACGAATGAACTTGAAAAATTGCATTCTATCGAAATCTGTTATGAGGAATTGCTAATCCTTTGACAATTATGTAATAAATTTAAAAACGCTGCAAATTCTTTCACTGGGGTTTATTATTCAATTGGCTTGCGTTCATAATTTGAATTTCTACTAAGCTTTGGAGTGTGCGCGTTTCACAGGATAGAGCGATTATTGAATTTCAGAGATATGCATGGAGCACGTAAATCTGCTCTGAAGCAAAATACCTATTTGGATTGATCAGTTGATCATATTTGTGTGCGTCCCTATCCTCCATGCATATCTCCTGAAATTCAATAATCGCTCTATCCTGTGAAACGCGCACACTCCAAAGCTTAGTAGAAATTCCAAACGCAAGCCAATTGAATAATAAACCCCAGTGAAAGAATTTGCAGCGTTTTTTTTATTGAACCTCAATACCCCCCCACAACAAAAACATCCATAATTCATCAAGTCCTTTAGCGCTCGTATTGCGTTAAAACTTCCCCAAACCCAAATTTAAACGATGCAGCCAAAGGTAGACTGATGTAGAGAAGGCACACAAATATCATCAACTGATCAATCCAAATAGGTACTTTGGTTGAGAACAATTTACGTGGTTTGCATATCTCCTGAAATTCAATAATCGCTCTATCACCTGAATGAAACACGCAACTCCAAAATCTTAGATTCAAATCTTGAACGCAAGCCAATTGAATAATAAACCCGAGTGAAAGAGTACTTATTTACCCCAGTAATAATATTGAATGATAATCCCCAGTAAAAATATTTACCTATATATTATATCAGCGTTTCATACATATCAGAATGCTTCAACCCGTGTATCAGCTCCAGTAACCACATTCACTACAACTCGACGCTTACAAACAAACAATAATAAACCAAAATACGCAAACGTTGGCACCATAAATCGGGCCATACATCGGGAATGGTTTGACCTACGGACGTGGGGAAGGGCTCATTCGATTCCTCATGGTATGTTCTTCAAATAGGTAAATATTTAGGCCGATTCGACTTGTTTTGAGGTTTTTAGGGATTTTACAAAACTTTGACAGCCCTTAAAGGGCACTTTAAATTGAGTGAGAGAGCTGGCTCATGAATTGGGGCGTCGTCGGACCAAAATGGATTTTTCCTGAAAATTTCAGATTTTTTGCTCCAGCCGTTTTGGAGATATCGTGCGTACGGCGTACGGCGGACGGACGGAAAATTTTTTATTGCAGATTCGGATTCTACACCCTTTGAAACGTAAACCACGAAATTTTCAGGGGGGGTTAGAAATTTTTTCCAGAGCGATTACAAAGGTTTATTATTGAATAATAAACCAAAACCTGAACTATTTAAAAAATATGGCGAAAAGATTAATTGTGACATTAAATTTTGTGGGAAGAACACTACTTAGATTCATATTCTGTTACAAGACATAAAACCATTTTAAAACACGCGAATTAACCAAACACTACTCAAATCAGTAGATTCGTATTGCAAACAATTTGACACTAATTTATTTTAAAAAGTGACGAAAATTCGTACATATGGTCATGGAACATAACTGGTACTTTTTTTTTGTAATTTGATCCTACTTGACATCATGTTGTTTGATATCTAATTTTTTGTTTCAAGTCCACATATTTTTCAGTATTCCATATATCATTTCAAGACATAGTACGATGGGAACCATATAGTTAAAATGTTGAGGAGAATTGAGATTTCAACAATTTTAAATTAAGTGTCGTCATCATTACAAATATCTGAGTTTAACCATTTTTCTGTGCAAGGGAAGTTTTGGAAAACACTTCCTAAGACGTTTTGAACAATGAAATTCATAACAAAGTTTTGGACACCTCACTTTTTGTTTATTTAAAGGTGGCATCTACAGGAATCCATCAAGATCTCTCGCTAGCAATCAATCACAACTTGATCAGAGGGGTGAAACACTTATTGGGAGATATTTCACGAGGAAAATGCCTGGCGGCTTCACCTAATCTGAACCACCAGTTTATATCCCCCCCTCCACCTTCGCCTTAAGCCGACAATTATTAATGACATGGAAAATCCTTAACATTGACAAAGTGAACAAAGTTGAGTTACCGAAAGAAGTGGGAAAGGTAACCTTAGCAGGTTCCTTCCGCTATAGGGATGGATCGTTTAAGGAACCGGAGCCTACTGCGAGAAGGGGGGAGCAAAACTATGGGAAGTTAGGGGAAAACTTGGAAAAGTCTTGAGAAAAGCGGTTGGTAAATACCGAGAATGGTTTTCCGGAAAAGGGGTTTCCGGTTGGGCACAAAAGAAGTTGAGGAGCTGGGAGTTGTCAAGACCAGCTTCTTTCAAACCCGTTGCCCCCCTCGTCGCGAGTTTTCTTTCCCCCTGAGTGTCTGGAAGACTTTTGAAGTGATGAGGAAGCAGTGGTTAAAAGAAGTATGAAGCGACTTTCTGTTACCTCAGCACTCCATCCACTGACCGGCAAAGATCTTCGCACTTGGAGGGTTATCGATAAGTCCAAAATGTGAAAACTGTTGTAATATCTGCGGGTGCATGAATTTTGAAGAGTATGATACACTATTTACATGACTGTGAGATAAAACGTTCTATTATTATTGGGATTATTACTAGACGTGAGTAAGAGGGCTATCACACTTATTGCTATGGGTCTTCTTTCCGACACAGAAATCGTGGTAAAATGATCATTCTCAGCTAAATTGTGGGTCCCGGAAGACTTTCCCGCTTTCCATTATGGAAGAATGAAAGAATCCGTCTCATATAGTCTGCAGATACAATCTTATCTGGAACAAAAGTTCCAAAGGTGTAGGGATTTAGATTTAGATTTTCATCTAAATTTGGAAACTCTACGGTTGCATCGGAAATTAAGGGAAGTCGCGATCCTTGGAGGTCGAATGACAGACAAAGGTGTATCCTTTGAAGACTGAAAGGTAAGACTAGAATCGCATCCAAGAGGAGGATATAGATTTTCACGTGTAACCCGCAATGTTTCATCTCTCCCTTTAAACATTTTAATTTTTCATAATTTATCCATTAGAATAATTTTCTCCTGTACGGACCAAAATATTGAAAGCAGTATTCAAATAAAATACGTTTTTACAAAGTTAATGTCACAGATATTAGAAACATCTGTGGCTGTTGCCCTGATATTCAGAACAAGAAATGGAAAAATTGCTGTCTAGTTTCAACAGTAGCAAAATCATGTTTTTATCAGAAGGCCTCAATCAATACAAACGATAAATTATTAATTAGCCTGTGTTCCTATTTTTACACCGCTATAATGAAAAACCACAAAAGAACCTACTCAACAGTGCTGTGTATCTTCACTTCCTGGACATCGGATGATGGATTTGTTCCTTTTTGAAAGCTTGCTAATCAATTCTAGCATAGGTACGGGTTCATTATTTTTTACGTTTGTAAGTTGCTCTCAAATTTTCTCATTTTACGCTTCATTGTGTGTACTTGGGTGATGCCTAATTATTCGTGTCATCTGAGGTATCACTTTTAATCCAGAAATTGCAATTATTCGCTTTGGGTGCATTTCTTGAAGTTTAAAACCTACTCCAGTCGATTTTACTTCCAAAAGCAACAGGAAATGGCACTCCACTTGCCTACTTCACCGAAACCTCATTAACCAAACTTTCTTGCATGTTTAAACCAATTTTTCGGCTTTAGCATCAGGGGATAATAAATAAATACTAAAATTGAGCACAATTGAATTTATATTTCTTAATCATTTTCCAAAGCCTAGTCGTCATAATTGCGCCGACCATAAGCAGAAATTCAAGGACTTGAATTCAAACTCTTCAATTTTAAATTTTATACCAACAGTTGAAAACTTGATGAAACGTCGATAAGACGTACTTACTTATTTACGGCTGACGGGCAATGCCAATTTGAAATATACACACCTTGAAAGATAAAAGTTTGAAGGGTGCTATAAAATTACGCTCAATTATTGTTGAATATAATAAACCAAAAATAGAATGGAAGGAAAAAGTCTCAAGATTGAAAAATTCCCAAATAAGGACGAGCATCGCCGTTTCTTTGTGGCCGACTATCAAACCTCATTTTAAAGGTGCTCGGCCCAAACGTAATTTCGTACTGCTCTCAAAATGACCGAAATAAACCGATTTTATCGCACCTCTCAAAGAAGGAGAGAAAAAAAGAGTATCCCACTTTCTGTCTGGCGGGTTTCAACTTCCCGAAAGAGCGTTTTCGTTTTTTTGAAAAATTCAAGTAGGGCCATATTTTTTCGGGGAGACTATGCAGGGGAGGGGGAGAAAAGTTGAAATTGGGGTATTTTCTTTTCTTGAGGGCAACCTCAACTTCTTGTGCCGTAAGGGGTAGGGGGTGGTTTCTATGTGGGATATAAAGGGTATTGAAGGTCGGGGGTGGATTTTGGCGGTTCGAAGTCGTAAAGTCCTCCTTTTTTCCCGAGCTATAAACAAAGGGCATAAAAACATTTCATTACCTTTCTTCGTTTTTTGCCTCCACTCCCTTACCCACTCCCCCTCACCTCCGTCTCTTTCTATTTCCCCCTCCTTTTTTCCACCCCTATCTTCACCGCTTCTCTCTGTCCCTCTCTTTCCCAAAGGATGCGTTGAGAGGTAGAGACAGCGGGGAGAAGAGCTCCGCTGGTAAAACCGGCAAGGTCCCCAGGCGCCCGTAAAATTCGTTGTAATTCTTTTAGCTGGGTCGCCACCCCCATTCCACCCCTCACCCTCCAACCTTAAAAACACCCCCCCCCCCCTCCCATACCGAAAAAAATTTGCCGAAACTCAACCCCCTCTTTTCAAGCACTTCGCTTCTTTTTTTTTCATATTTTTTTTCTTTTTAAATTCTCCCGGGGTAGTACATCAATTTAATTTTTTCGTCAGTCCCCCTTTCACGCACTGGGTGGGTTCCTCTTCAAAATGTATGGCTCCCCGATTTTATAAATTTGCCTTTTCTTTCTGACGGTAATTCGGCTACCAACTATGCTCCCTGGAGCATGCTTTCAAACCGCCATTAAAAACGTATTTTCTCCCTACACTCTTCTTCAAATCTCTTCCTCCGCGCCGGAGAATTTATTTCGAGATTTCTTCGCTTACTTCAGAGCAAAACAAAAAATGGTTCCCATTCTGCAACTAAATAAGGTACCTCAATTTTTCTAAAATTTTATCAAATAAGTTTGAAAACGAACAAGTGTAAACTGACACTACAAAAAGGTGATTCTCAAAATACGGGCTAATTCGTGTAAATAGCACACTGTGCCGTTCAAAATCGTCTGACATTAACATTTCCCCCTTACCTGCATACATTTATTGAGTATTGCGTTGACCAATAGAAAATCCTCGGAAGCTAACACAATTTCCGTGTTTTTTTAGGGTTGAGAAACCCTGATTTGTCATTGTCATGACCTGCAACTGTATTGAGGTGCCCAATTTCGAGTTGGTTCTTCAAAAATTCTACCTGAGATTTAAAATATCATCAAAATTCTCTCGTCTTTAGTTACATTTGAAGAGCAGCTGTCAATGGTTTTCCAACCCCCGCTTCAAGTTTTTAATGTCTTTAGCCTAGGGTCATTGTCATAGCCAAAAAAGAATGTATTCCTGGGAGAATAAAACTAAAAACTGGGATTTTCGTGGAAGTTCTTGTTTCAAAGGTAAGCAAGCATCAGTTTTCTGACTGAAAACAAGTTAATGTGTTTATTCAATGTCATTTTAACCTTTAATTGGTAACAAGTTATACTATGGATGGTTTTTAAGGCGCTCAATACCAAAAACCTCACCATTCCAACACTTATTAATGTTTCGAACCACCATTCATTTGAATGTCGGGCCCTAAACGGTACGTGGTGTGTTTTCTGATCGAGCGAGAAGATCTGAAAACAAGTAAGTATGTTTATTCAATGTCATTTTAATGACCCTAATTGCTCACCTGTTGTGTTTGATCTATCTAAAATTTTAATTATACATTTTAATGGCTAATTGCTCACCTGTATTTGTTTGAGTCTAATATTGTCTTGAATATTTGAAAGTCGTATCACGTTGCATTATTAAAACCCACCAAAAAGTTTACGTCCAGTTGTATTGGATGAATCTCTGTTAAAAGTCCGAATCTTACATTGTCATGTAGATGAAAACATACCTCTTGGAAAGTTATCATGTTGCATTATTAAAACCCACCAAAAGTCCAGTTCTATTGGATGAATCCGAAAAGTCCGAATCCATTGTCTATACCAAAATTTTTATTGTCGTGACCGAAACCGCCACTCCATTGTTATCACTTCTATCAAATTTGAATTTCGTTTAGAATAATACGATGTCTTGAATGACTGGGCATCAGAAAGACATCCAAGGAGGCCAATTAAGTGAAGAACATCCAAAAACCTAGCAAAAGAAACACTTAAATTTTTAAAATGTCAGGACCTGAAAATTGCCGTAGTTTGAGAATCACCTTTAACTCAACCAACTAAACTATGGGGGCCATCCAAAAGGATGATTACCGTACTATTGAAAATCAAAAATGCCTCAACAGAAATTGGGACATATACTAATTCAAATACTATCTTTCCACGAATCGCCATTATTGTGCACGAATTCCAGTACCGTGTTCACAGTTTTTAGTTTATTATTCCCAATAATGAATCTTAGTGATAGGCTATGAAATAAAATTGTTACCCACTACAAAAAATGGTTTACGTTTCAAGATACGTAGATTTCAAAAATCGAATTAAACACAATTCAACGTGTTTTTCAAAAGTATACGTTTGTCTTCAAAAAAGACCTTCTAATGAACTCATCCTCTCTCTATGCTTGTTACTTTTCAGAAACAACGGATTCGTTAAAATATTCATACTGAGGAAAGTAATGATACGTTAGTTAATTAATATGTATTTATATGCACGTGCAATTATCATCATCATCACGGGCTCATTTCCGACCAGAAGTGCCTCTTGGAGATTTTTTTAGAGGCTTCATTCCCGAGTTATTTTGCTTTTAAGCTTTTTTTCTCAACCTAACTTCAATTATATAGCTATATCTTCCTTAATTTTGTACTAAGAATTCCAATTAGAGAATACCAATGGAAAAACCATTGTATTTCCATTAGCTTGAATGGCGGACACGGTTCTGTTAGGGAAAATGGGAAAATTGTGGACGATTCCTTTTTGTTTTTATCTAACACAACTTCTTACCAAGTTACCAATATCGATACATAGATAATAACAGTGTGTCATGATAAAAAACGCTGCAAATTCTTTATTATTTTTATTTATTCAATCGGGGTTTATTATTCAATCGGCTTGAATGATTTGAATTTCTACTAAGCTTTGGAGTGTGCGTGTTTCACAGGATAGGGCGATTATTGAATTTCAGGAGATATGCATGGAGCACGTAAATCTGTTCTCGACCAAAACACCTATTTGGATTGATCAGTTGATCATATTTGTGTGCCTCCTGAAATTCAATAATCACCCCATACTGTGAAACACGCACACTCCAAAGCTTAGTAGAGGACGGATGGAAAATTTTTTATTGCAGATTCGGATTCTACACCCTTTGAAACGTAAACCATGAAATTTTCAGGGGGGTTAGAATTTTTTTCCCAGAGCGATTACAATGGTTTATTATTGAATAATAAACTAAAATGGCAAGATCCTCTTGGAAGTAAGTGATTAGAAAAATCTCAAGCTGAACTTTTGGTGGGAAATAGCTTAACGAATCGATCTTTTATACTAAGAGACCCAGTATTACTGAAAATTGTAGAACTCCGGGTAGATGGTAGCAGGTTCAATTGGAAACTCAATAAAGCACGAGTCAAGGAGTCGGCTCCATTAGCCAACTTCCCATTGGGCAGTTTGAAGAGCAGATAAAAAACCGGTTGGTAAAGTGGAGCCCTCCAAAGGCCTTCGAAGTAGCTCTCACTCACCTACTGAGTAGAGGGAAAACTCGGGTTGAAATGAAGGTGATGAAAACGGAGGGAAAGCGCTTTTAATTCGAGAAAGCCGATCTAAAATAATGCGAATTACCAGGGAAAGTAGATCGCCCTATCGGCGGAGGGAGAAAAAAATTACCTCATTAAAGGGCTCCTTCGCTCCCCGCCCCTCCGGCCCCTATTGATTGTACAGGGTCTCAAGTTTCTCGGCTGAAATGTGGAAATTGGTTTTGGAAGATCTTTTATAAACGGGGCGGGTACGAAGACGAAGGGAAAGAATATATTAAAAATATCGCTTCATCGATTCGGAAATTGACGAAACAGTGATTGAACATAGATTGGTACTTTATTGCAAAAGAATTAAATCAAAATTAAGCAAAATTATTCGGAAGGTAACGAAAAAGTAGCAGTTTCGTGGAAGTATTTGTTAATGAGTTGTCACGCCCGATTCGGCAACGGATAAAGTAGTAAGCAATCGAGGGAGACATGTGTCGTTGTGGCTGGCTTGTTTATATCAGACAGTCCACAGTGGAGGAGAGATTCGAGGACTAGCGTTGGGAATATTCAAATCATATAATACTGACAGAGAACAAGCAGTATAGAATCAGCGAATATGGCTGTTCCCAAGGCACTCCAATTGGGACCATTATTTTTTCCCTATATGTGAATTCTGGGAAAATCTACATGTTTGCCGATGATGTCATCCTAGTAAACTCTGGGCAAACATGACCAGTCCATCAAAATTCAGGGGAATTATTTGAGGGCGATTGGACAATACGTGAACACCAACAAGCTTACCATCCATCAATGCTACAAAATCGGTTTTTATGGACTTAGAAAAATAGAACCACAATCAACATCGAGTGACCCTTTGACATTTCATAGTTGCAATAACATACCTTGTGACTGTTCGAAAATCAAAAAAGTTGATAGCTTAGTTTATTTAGGAGTTACGTTTGATTGTCAAATGATATGGACCCACCACATTCAAAGTGTGTGTCAAAAGCTAAGAAAATGTGCTTATACCCTGTATAGAATGAAATTTCTATCAGAAGAACTGAAGATCAATAATATCAGGCGCTGTTTGAGTCTATCTTACAAGATGCCAATCTAATATGGGGGAGCTCTTTCAAGTACCCAATTGATAAAATTTGTAAGATTGAAAAAATGACATTGAAGACATTGTTCAATAAACCCAGGTGCCATCCCACCGATACGTCATTTCACGATTTAAATTTGTTAACTGTCCGTCAATTGTAGGCATTGATATGTACAAACTAATTCGAAACACAAAAGCATATATTTTGCTGATGTAAGGCAGCGGCAGTCAAAATCATACAGACTCAAGTTGCCGAGAGTAAAAAATAAATTTGCTGAAATGACGACTGAATACAGAGACTTGCAAATAGGCAATACAGATTTTGAAAAAATTAGAAAGCTAATGAAGATAAATAGTGAACAGCTGTTCAACAAAGAAACTTGTTAACTAATACTATATAGGTAACTCTGAGTACCTTATGGACTGAAATTAATGATTACATAATATCAGCAGTCATATAAATGGCGTATCTGCTAAGTACATCATTCCATGGAAGTGGAATCTAAATTTTCAGTTTCATTTCATTTCCCTTTTTTTGAAACATACAGGATGTGGACAGTGGAAACAATAAAAATTCAAACTGTAGAGACAATCTTTCAAATATTAATTCTTAGCACATCCTCGTATTGAATTCTTTTCCGTCATATTAGTTTTTTATGACGAACCCAGAAACCGTCATAGAATCTCTTCCTTGCAATAGAAGAGGCTACCTATCATGGACTGCGCTTCTCTCCTCGCCTGCTAGCAAACGGGCCAACTACTTAGGGCCAGATCGGACGTGAGGAAATGGTCGTGGAATTTCCTTACAAGGCACCAGCTCGCCAAGGAGCGGCAGTCTAAGCCGAACCTTCTAGATAGTTCCACAACTAAGGATGTTGCTGCCAGAGATCGCAACAAAAACCACACGGCGAGACATATTGCCGGGCAACAAGTCCCCAGCGATGAAGTATCTTTCTCCAAGGTCCCTGGGCAAATCTCGTGGGCTGGGGCTCAACCACTGCGACTACGAATCCAACATCAACAGGCGGTGGACCATGTGACGCGCTCAGTAGGGCCAAAGGGACGATTTTTGCGGGAAATCGTCCAATTGCAACAAAGTTATCATTAAATAATTTTATTTCTGGGGTTCTTGGATCTCTGAATCGGTAGGTCCAATCCATATTCGAAACCAAAAATTCTCTGTCTCTATGGGTCTTGTGAGGAAAAGTATTTATAAATTTTCAAATAGAAGAAGAACGAATGTGTCAATTTGTCATTCAAGACTGGGCCCCAATCTGCAACTGGAATGTGGAAGACTCTGCACTTCATTTTGTCCTTCCGTGTCCTATGCTGTCCACCCAACGGCTGAAATTTCTACTCCCTGTGCTTGCGCTGCCCCTGACATTCAGTGAGCAGTTTAAACGAATATTGACGACAGATGAGCGTAGAGTTGCCAGCAGGCTGTTCCTCTATCTGAGAGAGGCGAGTGAACTTCGTTCAATGGTCCTAAGCATTTAAAGTGGGAATTAGAAAGAGAAAGAAGAAGGAAAACGAGAAATGAGAAAGAAAAACGAAGGAGAAGAAAAAATTGGGGAGTGAAAGAAGAAAGAAATGTGTCAAAGAAAATTTTATTTTTACTATTTTTTTTCCAAATTTTTATTTTTATTTGATGGCATACTGTGTAAGCCGCTTTATAGATTGCTATAGATGTTAATATCTGTGCAGCAATAAAAAATTATCTATCTATCTTATCTATCTATCATTTGTCATTCAAGTTTACTAATTAGTAAAGTTTCATTTTAATAAATTAATGTTCAATGACTCCATAAGTACTTACAAGGATCTTTTCTAATAGTTGGGATCAATTAACAGAGATAGAAACAACTGAGAAACGAGGGGATTGGTAATTAAATTTAGCGTTTTTTCAATCAATTAATTATCATCATTTTTTTGTCAGAGGTAATTAAATATTGCTGAACAATATTGAGTGACCACAAGTAGATGGAATTTTCAGAAAATTAGTTATCGATAATTCACTCGAGGATTTTGGCCTTTACTCTGTGCTCCAAATGAGTATTACAAAAAAAGGATTCCTCACCAAAAACGAACACACCATCGAGTTCTCCCAGCCGATAGCAAACTGAACGGTATCCAGTAGAACAGAGTTCTTTGACTGATGACGTCTCCTTG
>JAVIWC010009492.1:0-13662 GCA_031894815.1 Creontiades dilutus | reverse complement strand
ATCAATCATTATTTCAATCTGTAATGCAATATTCAATTGTGATTTGGGGCGGAGGGTTCAAATACCTAATCGAAAAGATATTTAAAATTCAAAAAATGACTCTAAAAGTAATGTTTAATAAACCTAAGCGATACCCAACAGATCAGCTATTCAAAGACATTCAAATAGACACCATTCATCATCTGTACGTTAAAAATATGATCAAATTTATCAAAAAAGAAAAAAGCACTTTCTTCATAGACGTTAGGAAAAGAAATAATAAACAATATAGACTCAAGCTGCCTAAAGTTATAAATAAATACGCTCAAATGACTACTAAATATCGAGGAATGCAACTAATTAATAAAAAATACGAAAAAATTACTGAAATACTTAATATTAATAACGAAAACTTATTTAGAAAAGAAATTGATAAACTCATATCTGAAAACAAAATTGAATACTTCATGCTAAATTAAAAACCAAAAGAAAACATATTTCCAAATAATTAGAATAATAAACAGAAGAATGATAAATAGAAGATAGAATCAAATCAATTTACAAGATAGTTTTTTTTTTTTTCTCTAAATTTACTTTCTTAATTATTAACCGCGATTTTTTTCTCAACCCGTTGCTGAGATATGCTATTTTTAAGAGTTTTTTCAAAAAATCGCGTTTTTCGCCATTAAAACGCTTTTTTCTCGGCAATTTCCCAACATTTTTGCACATTTGACCACATTTTCGGAATCTGCGTTAAATTTCCTATAAGATGAAGTTACTTTGATTTCCAAAACTCATCTTCCAAACACCGAAATTTTCAATCAAAGATGAACATTGAAGTGAAATTTTCACGAAAAGTGAAATTTTTCAAAAACTTGGAACGCTTGGCGTGACCACAAAAATAATTTTTTTCGTTGTCAAATTTGATAAAAACTTCTCCCACTTCTAAGCTTTCCAACGGCGTCTCAACCATTTAATTCTGATTGGAATTGACGGAGAAATTAAAGTTCGAATGCCAGAAAACGTGTAGTTCGTTTTAACGTAAGTTGGTAGGTGACGTACGATCTGGGCCACAGAAACTGATTTTTCTCGATTTCAATTAATGTTTTCCGGCATTCAACCACAGGTTCAAATTGGGCGTTAAATTTCCTGTAAGAAAAGGTTCATTTTGTTTCCAAATTTTTTTTACACATTTATCACAATTCTCAATTTTCAATTTTTTACAGTATGGAAAAAACATTTTGGAAATCAAAGTAACTTCTTCTTATAGGAAATTTAACGCATATTCCGAAAATGTGGTCAAATGTGCAAAAATGTTGGGAAATTGCCGAGAAAAAAGCGTTTTAATGGCGAAAAACGCGATTTTTGAAAAAACTCTTAAAAATAGCATATCTTAGCAACGGGTTGAGAAAAAAAATCGCGGTTGGCGGCGATTTACTCCATTTTCCATGTAGTTTCACCCAATTTTTTTACACTACACGTCGTGTCCTGTCACTTCACCAGGTAGGCTCGATAATTAGTGCATAGTATGGATAGGAGGAATATGATCTGTCGATAAGAGGCCGCTGCCGGGGACAGCTACACCTCCGGCTAATAAGGTCAAGTGTCCGGCATTCTTCTCGCAAGTAAAATTCCTAGCGGGGCTCTTCGATCGGACAAACGCGTTCTCATTTCTTCAGCTTAACCACTTGTTTGTCATCCACCCTCCATTTTTCGAATAAACGTTTATCCGCGAATAAAAAAGCATTTGACATGAAGCATGACCTTATTCCTGGAAGCTTACATGGAAAAACGGTTTTATCCGATAAATACCTACCACTAATTTAATCGTATCTTGGACCCTTGATACGATCATTTACGAAAATGGTATACCAGTGTCCGCTAAACAACAATAGTTCACTTTGATGTACTAGTGCAGAGAACGGAAAACTTTTTAAGGGAAGGTTCATATAAAATTAAAAAGTATCAAGGTGGGATGTGAAAAAATTAAACAGAAGAAAATATTCATAGAGGTTTGTATTTCGGGTTCTAACACTGTTTTTGCGAATCTTCATAGTAGGAACCATCTGTTTACAGATGTTGAAATTGTAAACATTATGTACCTCTTCTAAACTTGAGATTTCAGGTGTTGACAGAGCCTTGTAGAACAGAACTTCAGAAACTTTGAGAAATAGTTGCTTCAACCCACTGTCACACTGCAAATTAATCCGTTCTCGCTAAGTTCATTGTTTGATCGATTCACAATCCTCATTAAACGGTATCCATTAGAAATCCAGATCCTGCCCAAAAATGTTGCGATGTTAGAAACTTCCTTAAAATTTGTTCGTTCCTAGTTTAATGAGGGTCGACAAGAATTGCAGGGGTTATTCAAATCCATTTTAAAAGGAATGAATAACTAAGGGTCGTCTTGCCCCACGGGCCATACAATGAATAGGACTGTCTGCTCTCGCTCTAATTTTCTTATGTACTATCTTTTCAAAAATGGTGACTTTTTTGTAAAAATTAGTTTTTGCTGTATACCTGCATCTGTTTGATTAAAAATATTGTAAAGTTAAAAACCCTTATAATATCTCGAAGGTTTCTCTCAAATCCCGTACTCCTAATGAACCAATCTAGTTGATATTTTTAATTTCGATCAGTAAGGTTGGTTATTGTACTGACTCTGAATATGGAAGCAGCGATCAACTATTAAAATTTTCAATACAGTCGTCAGTGTCTCTGTTCTTACTTTTATCCATCTATTCTACTTAAATTATTTTCTTTACTAATTCGTTCATTTTAATTTTTTTCATTACAGGTAAATGTAAGGATAATGAAGCCAACGCTATCATCGAGATGCTCGTTATGAATAAGACTCGAACTCTGATTGGTTCATGGCCGGCAGAGTATTGTGACGTAATCGAATCTGCAGCTGTCATGACTGCGGCCACTGTCATCGCTTGGGATTGCCCCAAGGTGAGCTTGATTAACTAATTTGCTCAGGTATCGTGAACCTAATCTCCTCTCTATGTCCTCACTTGGTTAATTGTCACAAGGGATTCGCTTTAATCAGGAGTGAATGATACACACCTGATTGTCGAATCGGACAACCATGTTGTTGCGCGCATATCAAATGAGTGCAATAAGAATTCATTTCCTAAGAACACGGAAGCTTTGGTGCGCCTAGCTCATTTTTATTCAAATATTCACAATAACGTCAACCCACTGATTTATCCAGAAACGTTTTTAGTTTGTGCTCAAATACTTGGTTAGTTTGTGAAGACGAATCCCAAAGATTCGTTCAGTTCAATTTACCCATTGATTGAAAAATGTTTAATCAGACGGTTTGTAGGCAGTTACAAAGTTCTGCTCATATTATCCATATCTGAATCTACACTAGTACCGATAAAACAGAGTAAGATAGATTTATTTTCATGAAAATAATGAGTTACGCAGTTATATCAATTTCGACGGTTAAAGTGAAGGTACATCACAGAAAGCACATCTTATGCCCCAAGTGAAAAGAGAGTGAATCCTATTGGCTCAGGAAACGAAAGGGGTGGAGAGAGGACCAATAAATGCCACTCAAGGCTTACAAAGTAAGAAGGGGGCACTAACAGTATCATTATGGAAAGGTGGCCAAACTTATTGCAAGAATGAAAATAATAACGGAGAATTATTTTGCGGAATAACATAATTTAAAGAATTTCCCTGATCATCACTCCTAACAATTTCAGATTTTTCATACGCATCCAGCATACTTCTCTCTGGTCAAAAGTGAGAAAATTCTACATATTGCCTGTTTTTGTCAGATCAAAATTAAAGCTATGATTGGGCTCATGCAGAACACCTTTGTTTTCCCTGGAATCCTTTTCGTGCTCTTTTATTCGTTCCCTAAATTTTCCAACAATTTGAGAACGGTACATGACCATTTAGTTTATGAAACCTCCTTTTTATCCTGAAAGTTAAATTTGCTTAAACGAACCCAAAGAAGCTTAAAGATTATTTTTATTCTTGAACACAACATTGAAAGCTCTGGGCGACAGAATTCTACCAACTTTTTCCGAAATTTTCCCACTTTTTCTTTTCCAACTCAATTTCTTTCACTAAATTACATACCCCTACCCTACTGCCGGTGTTACCACCTGCTTCGTGAAGAAGAAATTTTCTGTGATTCACGAGCAGAATGATAAATAATTTATGGTGAATTAATTTTGGTGAATTATCCACCAAAATCATCCGTAGTCCTGGACAACATTCATAATGTGGTTGTCCGAGAATACTTTGAGGGCGGCCACCAGTACTGGATTTCCATTTTCTGTCACTTATAGTGCTGCTGATTTCTATCATTCCAGCTAGAGCTGTCAGTTGCATATCACCGTACAATTACCAACTTCCTCCATTCAATTCAATATATGTGTTTCAGCCCGCTCGCTGATTATCGGATGCCCTGAGGGAGCTGGTAGAATCGAAATATAACGTATACGGCCAAGCAAGCCCGACTCGGAGCTACTGTGTACATATACATGTCGTGTAAATACAAATATGTTTCAACCGAACTCAATAGCAGACGTGCTCAACCGAAACGTTTTATCAAATCCCGACGTAGAGTAGGCCGACCAGGTTGGTTCATGTTTTAGTGGAGATTTTAAGGTCCAATTACATACTCATTGTTTTGATTCAATTTAAATAACCCATCCCATTGGTTTCGGTAATATTCAACTGATAACGTGTAAATTTAACGATTTTAGCCTTTTATGTCAGTTTCTGTGATTTTATCGGTACAATTCTTGAAATGTTGCTCAATTACTTTTACTCGAGCGCATTTACCGGTCTCATCATCCTATCCCATTGCTGGCCGGACTTTGTAGGGTTAGTGAAGTCAGAGACCTGGAAATCATATAAGGTGATAAACTAACCTTCTCCAAGCATATTCTTTCCAGCCTGAAAGTAATTTTTATTGCCCTCCGTCCAGAAAGAGTCATGTCGTACCTGTGTGCGCGAATGGACTTCAACCACATCATCGCTGTGATTTCCGCCCTCCAAAGCTTCCTTACGGGTACCAAACGCATGGAAGTAGCTGGGGAACAGGTCTTTACTGTGAGAGGGTGTTCAATGTCTCTCAGTTGCTCGCAGTCTCAGAGTCGCTGTATGGTGGGGGGGGGGGCATTGTCGTGGAGGAGATTCATTTCTCTCATTGATAAGTCTCGTCTTTTGCGGCGATATTCAATTCTTACTTCACTCAAAATGTCATAAAAATAAGACATTTGTTTTTTTTTTGCACTCTGGTCTCAAGTGCTATGCAATGACTCGGATTCGTCATTCGGAGTAAAAAACGTATTCAAAAATCGCTTTCGCTGTGCCTGCTGCACAAGGCTTTGGTTTGCAGCAAGTTCGAATTTTTCTTCGAACGACGACGAAGTTTTTCAGTCATGCATGGAATCACAATTATGCCGTCTACGCGATCCAAACTAAATCATCGTGGTTGATGATGTGGGAATTCAGTGATGCTTCTTTCGCAATTATGAACTAGCTTTATACGAATCATTGTCCAGTCGACGAGCTGTGGCGGATCTGATGTCCCTGGGTGATGTAGATACCCCTAATCTTTTGGCTCTTGTTGGACTCCGTACTCCATCATACCAGAAACCCAACCATGTATGCGGAACAGCCTCCATTGATCGGTCAACGAAATCAGCTCTCGCGAAGGTGTTGATCTGTTGCAGATAGCCTGCCAGTCATGAAGCTGACATTATCATCGCTCTTCCAGCCCGCTGTAGTTGTTTTTGTTCTTTCTTTTATTTCTACATCATTCACTGGCACTTATCGTGTTATCTGGTTTTTATTTTCAATTTATCACAGTTCGGCTAGATCCTTTCAATGTTACAATGAACTCTTTAAATTGAATCTATCCTGTAATGTATAAATGTACGAATAATCTCGAAACTGACGAGATTATCGTCCAATGATGATTACTGTATTAAGGGACCAAATTTTTCTTTTGGAGCCCGAAAATTCAATATCGTTCTACGCGAACTTCGATCGGTCCTAACATCCAGCCCACTAACTCGGGATTTCTTCCCTAATACAACTCGAGTAACCTACAGGCAGGCAAAAAATATTAGGCAGATATTGTCGTATCATCGTCCCATACACACCTACGCCAACGCGCAAGGTGAAAGGTATGAAATTTAAAAAGCAAAAAACATTCCTGTGGCTCCCAGCCACCTTATTCTCCCGACTTGAGTCCTTGTGAATTTTTTCTCTTCCGAAGTTGAAAAAAAAAATTACCTCAAAGGAAATCATTTTCAGAACAGCGACAAAATTCAAACGGCTGTAACCGACCAGCTGGTCAGTTATCTCAGTATCCGAGTTCCAGCACTGCTATAAGGGGTGGAAGAAACGTCTCCAGCGTTGTGTGGCCTCGGAAGGAAGTTATTTTGAAGGTGGCAGTATTGAATTGTAATTATTTTGTATTAAAAATTCAAAGAAATCAGTCTCGTGCCTTTAATTTACCGATCTCGTACGTTGGAAAACCTGATTTTCACTCAAGTATAATATACTTTAGTTACGGTAAATTTTACTAGGATTTCCCATTTTGAGATAGTGCGCAGAGCATCGTTGGAAATTGTGGTAAACTTCTCAATATGACCGTCCCTAGTTTCCTCGTTTGTTGGGCTGTATCCTAGAGCTTCTACTGGATAGAATCAATTTTGTTCATCTGGTATTGAATTTAATGATATTAAACACGTAAGGAGGGCAAAATGTCAAGTGGCCACTACTGAGACATGCACGTGGCCACTACTGGAAATTTCGTAATTTGATGTGGCCACTACTAGATCAAAATAAGGTGTGAGAAAAAATTAATAAAAAATAATCTCTTCAGAGGATTAGTGAAGAAGGGGGTGAGAAGGCCGTAATCCTCTCACTACAGCCTACCACCGCCCCCGGCCCAGGACCTCAACCATCATTTGTGCTCTACTGAAGATTTGGAGGAAGACGGCGAAGGGGCCTGTTAGTGGTGAACAGGAGAGGTGCGAGGGAAATGAAGATGTTATGTGGTGAGCGGTGAGGGGACAGGTAGGACGTGGAAAGGGAGCAGGGGAGGCATAGAAATTGAGCAGGAAGGAGGCGATTATCTCCACTCAACAGGGGTATCGTAGGGTGAAGAAGATAGCTTAGTTGACTGATAGGGTGAGGGGGGGGGGGCTGAAGGTCCTGCAGTAAGCGATGAATTGAGTAAGGTCATGATCGTAGGGGAAGGGAGGGGGGTACGGAAGGGGAAGTGTTAAGGAGACAAAGCGGCAATAGGCAAAGCTGGTGGCTAAGGATAAGTAATTGTTTTAATAATAGCTCTGAACATTTTAAAATGATAATCCGCCACTTCTAAAGTGACAATCTTTCCTTCATTGTTGATATCAGAGGTCATATCTGTCGGTCATATTTTTGGAGTCATCTTGCCCAAGAGAGAATTACGCCAGGAACGACAATTATGTAGGATCAATGGAGTGCGTACGGAGCTTTAGCGCGGGACTCGAATTCCCAGCATTTCCGACAACGAGAGTCCACACACAGTTGATTGAGAGTTTATGGGGAAAATGTAAGACCCGGAATAAACTGCAACGGGGTACTCGCCGAAGTCTCCTAGATTCCTACCTCTGCGAATTTATGTGGCGTCAGACCCTTAAAGTCCGACATGTGGACCCCTTCGACGAAATTCTCAACGAGATTGCCATCTTCTTGCCTCCCAGTGAAGAATTGTGGATGGCAACTTCTAATAATAATTGACGAAAATTTGACACAATTTTATCCTATTATGTGAGTAAAATAAACCTTTACGTATTCTAAACCTAAACCTAAACTTATTCTCTTCTTTCGTTTATTATATACAGTACAATAACATTATCAAGGGCGGCGGAACGATAACGGCAGAAGGGGAAGCAGGCGGGCGGCCGAGAGGCCTGGCGGAAAGATAACGGAAAAGGTCCCAAATCTGGAAGGATACCTAGATTGTTACGCTTTATATATAATTGTCTATATGTACATCATCGTTGTCTTCATTTGTGTCTGGGGACTCTCTAGCATTCTCGATATCAGCTATCGTATCTGCAATAGGTGAGCGTTTTTCATTGCTGAAGAATTGAATAATGCAGTTAAATGTGAGATAGTCCATTTTCTACCCAACCCCAAATTAGATAGATTCTCTACTCAAAACAACAATAACCTCATTACAAACCATGACCAAAAAATAACCAGAAAATTCTTACAGAAGAACCACCAACCACTAGTCTTGAAGGCTGACAAAGGTGGATTTAGCGTCATAATGATCAATGACGATTACGATAATAGATTACAAAATGCACGACATGACAAAGATAGCAGAAAAACGATTAAAACGTAATGCGAATCAAATCTTATACAGTCTCCTAAAAAATCAACTGACAGACGAGACCACACAAGTAAAGCCTATATCACGTAAGTCTGTAGCCCCTAGAATCTATGCTTTACTCAAAGTTCACAAGAAATCTGATCTCAAACACCTCAAACCAGTAAAAGCATAAACTACAACCTATCCAAATACTTAACAACTCTTTTAAAGCCCTGCATTGATAATGAAAAATACAGCATCAAAAACTGCTTCAACACCAAAGAATCTTTAAAAACATGGCAATCCCACCAAATCAATAAAAAAAAAATTAATAAATTAAAACACACCATTAAAAAGAACGAAATAACTAAACAAAATAAAATTGGGGAGGACGCCCAGGTTTACCCGACGCCGGCCCTTGGGATTTGGGAAGTCAAGGATGATGAAGGAGGGAGAGAGGGATGAAAGGAAGTGCCCCTATAAAATGACCACCAATTTAAGTACGAGCCCCGGATGACGCGGATGGTGATACCACGAAGTACTCCTGACGAGATGCCCAGCTCAAGTAACTCCGTGGCACTTTTCCCGCACCACACTCCGCGCCATGACACGGTCGCAACCATAACCTTGATGTTGTTTGGCGCCACTCCTTTTAGCTCAGATACCGCTTGCCGCAGGTCGTTCCTATCATATTTACTATTCTTACCCCTCCAGGTCTGCTCCAAGTTCACGCTGCCACAGACAACTTGGACATCCAGGACATCCCAATTTAATGGATTCAGTATCACTTTTCAGCACGATTCCCCAACAACTCATTATAACAGTTATTTACCCCCAACAACTATCAGCATTAGGAAAACAAAATTGCATTACAAAACCGTCATGGAAATTCTTTACTTTTTACAAAACAGTGATTACCTAGTTTTACAAAACAAATTTTACAGACAAATGTTGGGTGTTCCAGTGGGTCACCAGTCTCCCTTTTGATTGCTTACCTGGTTTTAGACGAAATTTCCAGTACAATAATTCCAAAATTCAATAACGAAATAAGATGGGTGCAGAAATATGTAGATGACTCTGCACTTACGTTTGACGAATTAATTACTGACCCACTCAACTCAACAACTTTTGCAAGCCTCGACACGTTTGAACTGGAAGAAAACAATTTTTCAACATTTTTTTTTTTTGAAGCCTATAAGTAAAGTTTTGTACCCTCTTTCATGTTCAACAACCGTTTGCCACTCATGTACCATTTTATGACTCATGTACCAGTTAAACACCTCTGAACACCATTACAAAACAGAAACCTTAACCTATAACCAATAACCATCTAGCATGTAAAAGTGCACCAACCTGTATATATAATGTTGTACTATATACTTCATGGTTTAAAATAAAATCCCTTAGTTGTCATTTCCCCACTTTAAAATTGATGGACCACAGTGATATATATTTGGTTGATCAATCCCTAGTTGTCTGGTTTCACAGTAATACGTTGAAACTACAACAAGTGTATGTATGTAAATTTTGTGAAGATCTTGAGGATCAGTCAGAGGTTAATGGAGAACTATAATTTCAGTGTCGACGTTTCGTTCTATTTGTAGAACTTCCTCACGGCTTGATGGTGGTACTTAGTGGCTAAAAATATATATCGACATACAAGTGTCAGAGTAGCGATGACAGATACCACTAAGTACCAGCATCCAGTTCTGAAGAAGTTCTACAAATAGAAAAGTACGTTGGCCCTGAAATCGTAGTTCTCTATTGACCTCTGACTGACTCTCAAGATCTCCTCGAAATTTTTAAAGGAAGCAGCCAAGAACTTGACCAAATTGTATCTACGTTGTATATGTGATATTAGAGACTATACACTTGATAGGATTGAGATAAAAACTTGGTTCTTGTGGTAAAAATCAGGAGTTCTAATCGAAAGGATGAGTTCGTTGAACAACACTGTTGTAGCACAATAAATTGGTTAAATTTCAAAAATTGTACAAAAAAAAGCAAAGAACGGCTGAAAATCGTTAAATTTATTTATTTTAGCAGGATACTACTGAAACAAATGTTATCAACAATGAAATTAAAGCCCAAATTTATGCTGAAAATTCAACACAATGAGCACAAAAATAGATGGAAACGCTTAGCAATTCAAAATTTGTTTATTGAATGGAAGAATGTTATTATGAAAAAGATTTTTTCCGCAATACATTAATAGATTTATTTTTGCGCACAAACTTGCTCAAACTCCAACGCTTTTTGTCCTGAATGTCATTCGATAATTTTGGAAAATTCCTTCGTACGACCATGCTGCTTAACTGGAACGTTTCATTTGTTGAAGATTTTCTTCTGCGACTGTTCTCTATTGCTTTTCCCATCTCGACTGTTTCATTTTGCTTTTTATTCCAGAAGAAAACTTGACGTGCAACGTATGCGACAGGTTTTTCTGCTCCCAAGGCCAACTGTCGGCTCACCAACAGAAAAAACGCCACTTCGGGTAAGTGCTTCCCTCCACTATCCAAATTTTTCACCGCCGCGATCTTCTCGGAAAAAATGGTTACGGCGACCTCACCCGGTTTTTTGCTGTAGCCACTTTCTGTCCATAACCCAACCCCCTCCACCCCTTCATCCTTTGGTACCTTCAACGCAGTCCCTCAGGCTATTTCTCGTCGTCTACGACGTTCGAAGGGCTTTGGGAATCGTCGGCTACTTTATGTCGATTGAAGTCGAAACCTCATCCGGCTGAGTGCCTCACTTTCATGTTCGGGGCCACCAGCGTTCTTTGTCAGGCGGTAACGGGGGAGCGGTTGACAATATTTTACTGCGATCCTCGGCTCCATCTCAGTTTTACGAGTCATATTCTTATTTTCGGAGCAAGCAATCAGTCAACCGGGTTTTCCCTTGAACTCGATCAATATTGATTTACTCCCAAGTTACCTGGTCGGTGGGGGCGATACGAGAGAGACAGCACTTGTGTAACTGTTTCCCTAACGTTCTTAGGTCATTGCAAGAGGAAGGAGGGAAGAATGCACATCCTTGCTGGTGGCAATAAACTGCAGAATGTCACTAATTTTCATTACCTGGGGGGTAACCATTTCCAGCACTTTGAGATTCGAGGCTGCTTCAAAGCACCATCAGCATCTGCTAGAACTTGCTCAGCAACAAGAGTTACGTTGGACTGAATCATTTGATTCTTATCATGCGAAGACCCGTCTCTGTGCATCATCGCTTGAATCTGTTTTATTTGATGCAGTTGAGCTCTGGGGATTGAGTTACTTACATTCGTTTCTTACTACTATAAGGTTTTGTGTTTTATTGCACCAAGGTATAAACTTATAAGCAACGAACGTGATGTGCTTACTGGTCAAGGAAGTCTTTTGAATAAACGGCAGAGCCAAAAATCTGGCGTGTGCAGATATAGTTTAAAGATCGTCGATATCTAATGGTCCAGACTTTTATAAAAGAACAAAACCAAATGGTAATGAACCAATTTGACTAGAAAAAGGCAGAGAGAAACATGTCGCATCAACAAAGAACTAAGGAATGGATGTTCGTAGTCGTTGGAACTCCTTCCGCATTTTGGGAGTGCAGCAGCACACAAGTCCAGAGCGGAGTAATTTCCAATTTTTTACAATATAAACAATGTTACAATATAAACATCGCATTATTGCTCCAGTGAGAGTACAATAATTTGCTGCCATTAGGGAGGACAATAATTCAGTTCCCATTTAAACAAGAAAAGGACATATGTAAGCAAAAGGGCCAAGAGGAACTACGATGGGAGATTCTGTTTGGAAATTTCTTCTTGATGTTGGGACCGGAGGTTGTCCAAATTGGATTTCTCTGGAAGAGGGAAGTTTACATTTTCTTGTCACAAATCATTATGGATGACTGAGGAAGGAAGACTATGGGCTTGCCATTGTTGGTCGTCACCAACTATAATCTCAAACGCCACCCAATAGTACTGTAGTACCAATCGATTTCATAGTTGGACGAGCTGCCTAACCACACTTGGAAGGACTGAAGTTGTGCTGGCGATTTCGCACTTACCTTAATCTCTGTTCTTTCTTCACGGATCCTCTTCTTTCCTTTTTTCTCCTCTGCATTACACCGAGGTTTCCCGTGCGTGTTCCATGCTCAAGGTGGGCACATTGTCATCAGCAGACAACTGCACTCCGGCTGCCCTATTAAGGAAATCCAGTAGGTTGCTTACGGGGACACCCATTTGACCAACATCTTCTCTCTGACCGTTCTATAAACTACATTCACGTCGTACATGCTGTGCAAGATCCTTTGAACGTCCACACTCGCATGGATAATTCTTCATCAATTTGAAACTCGACAGCTTCCTTGCGAATTCACCATGTCCCAACAATATCTGTGTTGCTAGTTGAGTAAATAATAACTGGTGAAATAGTGCAACACTCTCTTGTAGCAAATTGAGATCTTTGGTAGCAGATTCGGGAACCAAACAGACCAGTTGATCTATCACCATTCCTCACATAAATGCATAAAAATATGTGTGGCTGTGGGGTGTGGGGGGGATCCATCTGATCGTCGATACGGACGTGGTGTGTCGGGAAAACAGCTTTACCTTCTGTTCGATATGATATAGAAAAAGCTAATTAGATAGATTGGTTCTTATTTTCTTCAGCTGTAACTTATTTTTTAATAGCCATTTATTCCTTGTCATTTTTCGGAAATAAAAAGTTTATCCATTTACTCACAACCATTTTGATAGCACATAAGCACAAATGGCGGAGGCACTAAGATATTTGTAAATGCTTGCGTTGCATATCAACCTTTGATAGTGTATTTTTTATCTAATGGGGAATACAAAGCGTTTGAGTTACGAGCTGAGTAATATGTAAATAGAAGCTGTCGCGTTGAACAATATCAACATATGCATTGGTGTCATCAAGACGTCTCTCGAAAAGTGAGGGTTGATAAAAATGATACTTTTTGCTTGAGCACCTCTTTTTCCTCTGTAAAGTACATCTTAGAGGAGCTTTCGTCAGATTCCAAGATAAATTATGCAACGAACGTTCGTCGGGAAATACATCGCCAGCTAAAAGGAGTCGTTAATTCTGACGTCGTTGAACGAAATTGGGCACCTACCGAACGTCTCTACGTTTCCTACCTAAAGGAATGATGACAAATTTAGTCACTCATTCAAAGAACAGTCTGTCAAGTAAGAGACATTTGTCTCAATGTTGGGCCACGTGAACGGTTCATGAGCCTTCGAAACAGTAAAAGGATACAACCTCCAATATCCGAAGTAAAGGAAATTTCCCGATAATTTCACTGCAGAAGCAATTACGCTTAGAGAAAGTCCATGC
>JAVIWC010009491.1:0-13903 GCA_031894815.1 Creontiades dilutus | reverse complement strand
AGGAACACGAAATTCTCGGATGAAATTTATTTGGAAAGCTGATAAGGTTTGTAGGAGATTCTTGATTGTCTTTATACTTCGTTGAACTAATGACCTACTTTCAGGGATCCAGTTCGTTGGAAAGCCAGGAGCGCAATCCCATTCGGTGGAAAAGAGGACAAAGAAGGCAGCGGGCGATTATCCTCTAGTGGAATAAAGCTGTTAAAAATGAACTTACAAGAACAAGTTACGGCTAATTTACTCGATAAATCGAAAGTACAATAATTGTTACACGGACTAACTACATTTATTTGTAATAAATGTACATTTTAGAGAAAAGAGGGCTGTACACATATATTTTTAGAATGAAACCGAGACCAAAACATGGTTTATTAAAATAAAATGGAATTAATTTAAGGCAAGGAAATTATCCAATTGGAAAGGAGAATAGATAGTTTCATCTAAACAGGATAACGAAAACTGAATAACAGTGATAGATGAAAGTTCATTTGATATTGCTGAGGTATGTTTGTTGATATTTAATAAATGAGAGCCTATGAGATGTAGCCCAAGCAGGATGGAAGACTCCAGAGGAGATAAGAAAAGTAATAACTGACCAGGTTTCTGTATACAGTTGTAGTAAGTATGTGTAGGTTCCCCCTTCGTAATCCTGGAATCAGTCCTTCATATGAAGGATGAACAAGATTCACTGGCCTTTATGAGTCACTTGCTGATGATACTGCAATCCTGACGACAGGCAGGACAGTCGAGGAATCGTTAGCGAACTGCAAGATTCGGTGAACCGAGTTTATTGATGGACCCCCAAATGGCGAATTAAACTTGATGAAACAAAATGTACGCATATGAACTTCACTTATCGCAAAACTCAAAACATCCCAATCACCATAAACTCACAACAACTTTCGTATTCAAATACAGCTAAATATATGGACATGGCTATGGGCGCCAAAAGCTACGATGGGAAGAACACGTCAAAAAGAAAACAGAAGAAGTCAACGCTAAGCTCAACAAGCTAAACTGGTTGCTGGGTAGGAAATCTCAACCACGGTAACTAGAGTAGAACGGTAGGGGTCACCGAAGCTGAGGCTCGGCCCGGTGACGTCACTGGTACCTGTGTAAAAAAAAAATTGGGTGAAACTACATGGAAAATGGAGTAAATCGCCGCCAACCGCGATTTTTTTTCTCAACCCGTTGCTGAAATATGCTATTTTTAAGAGTTTTTTCAAAAAATCGCGTTTTTCGCCATTAAAACGCTTTTTTCTCGGCAATTTCCCAACATTTTTGCACATTTGACCACATTTTCGGAATTTGCGTTAAATTTCCTATAAGATGAAGTTACTTTGATTTCCAAAACGCATCTTCCAAACACCGAAATTTTCAATCAAAGATGAACATTTTTCGCAAAGTGAAATTTTTCAAAAACTTGAAACGCTTGGCGTGACCACAAAAATAATTTTTTTCGTTGTCAAATTTGATAAAAACTTCTCCCACTTCTAAGCTTTCCAACGGCGTCTCAACCATTTAATTCTGATTGGAATTGACGGAGAAATTAAAGTTCGAATGCCAGAAAACGTGTAGTTCGTTTTAACGTAAGTTGGTAGGTGACGTACGATATGGGCCACAGAAACTGATTTTTTCGATTTCAATTAATGTTTTCCGGCATTCAACCACAGGTTCGAATTGGGCGTTAAATTTCCTGTAAGAAGAGGTTCATTTTGTTTCCAAAATTTTTTTTACACATTTATCACAATTCTCAATTTTTAATTTTTTACAGTACCTGGAAAAAACATTTTGGACGCCGTTGGAAAGCTTAGAAGTGGGAGAAGTTTTTATCAAATTTGACAACGAAAAAAATTATTTTTGTGGTCACGCCAAGCGTTCCAAGTTTTTGAAAAATTTCACTTTGCGACAAATGTTCATCTTTGATTGAAAATTTCGGTGTTTGGAAGATGCGTTTTGGAAATCAAAGTAACTTCATCTTATAGGAAATTTAACGCAGATTCCGAAAATGTGGTCAAATGTGCAAAAATGTTGGGAAATTGCCGAGAAAAAAGCGTTTTAATGGCGAAAAACGCGATTTTTTTAAAAAACTCTTAAAAATAGCATATCTCAGCAACGGGTTGAGAAAAAAAATCGCGGTTGGCGGCGATTTACTCCATTTTCCATGTAGTTTCACCCAATTTTTTTTTTTACACTAAGTGCGGGACACCCTGTATAAGGAAACGTTTGACCCAGTTCATTTGACTAATTTTTTCATTTTTTTGCGGGCGTTCCTCTCACTGCTTGGTAACCTTTTCTTCCCGTTTCGTTTCTCTTCTGACTTTCGTTTGTTCAAACATTTCATCCTGATAAAAGTGCGCGTACGCACAAAGCAGACGATTGCAAAGTCCTCGATTTCTGAATGTTGGTTTTTTATCACTTTAATCAATCTGCCCATTACATTGGGTGAACGATCAATATACTGGCCGTGAAATAGCTCAAATTCTCTTTCCATCTTCGTGACAATTTTCAAGAAGTCGTCGGTGGGTTTCATCAGGTGTCCTCTTGATATCGTGCTTAGCCAATTTTGGCCCAATGGGAGTGACGCGTCCTTCGTGAAATTTCCGTACACACCAGCTTTATCCGGAAATTTCTTTTTCATCCTGTAAGCGATGTACCCAGCAATGTATTCCAAAAGTTCGACTCTCTCTTCGATGTCCCGTCGTAAAGAAGCTTCCTCAGCGTGATCATTCTCGCAAAAAGCAATTATTCCATCGAGTGCGGCGCTGAAATCATCATCTTCTTCGTCTTTAATTATTTGACCATCATCCGGATCGTGGAGGGGCGTTTCTACATCAATGCTGCGAGGAGTTTCTTCTGAATTGAATACTGAAACTACATCTGCGCTCAAAGTCTGCACCTCTTTTCCAAAAGAGCAATTTTGGCTGTTGACAACGTGGCTAGCATTTCTGCTCAGCAATAATGTCTTAATTCTTTGGGAGACTGTAGTCGGCAGCGGATGGTCATAAAATCTACCGATACCACGAACTTGAGAAAAATAACTTTCCAGTACATCCTGGTTACATCGTGACGTTAGTAAGTAAGTGTAACCCTCGTTTTTGAGTTCATCATACAAACCGCGTACACTCTTGATCGATATGAGGAATCCTTTTGAAAAGGGAGAAGTGCTGTTCGCTTTTTTCCCATAGCTCGCATGGTAAGGATCAACTCGAACAAGTTATCCAGCGCATCTTCCTGTTCTTGCAGAGACATACCATAGGCACTCTTCAGATTATTGGTGTGGCATACGGGTATGCGAGAGTTCAACACGTCAAATCCGTTGTTTATTATTATCACTGTCTCCCCGACGTGTTCATATTCGGGGAAATTGAAGGATATCGCATGACCAGAAGTATTAGAGAGCAGCTCGCCAGCTTTTCGAACGTTTTGTCTCTCTGGTCCAGAAAGTAGAAGATGGTGCATGGAAAGCTTGTGGGCGTATTTCAAGTCTGCTCCACTTTGCTGCATTTCAATCAATTTTATGAATGCATCCTTGGTGAAGTGTTTCCCACACTTCAGCTGGAACCCATCATCAAGCAGATGATTCCTCAATAGTTTCAAAACGTGGGGAACGTCAAAAAAACCCCAAATTTTTCTTTGATCGCAAAATGGGTTATGTATGCACGAATTTTCGTAAGTGATATTCAGATCTGAGAAGAGCTTCTGATTTGAACCTCCCATATCACACACCATAGCCCTGACTTTGAAATCAGCTTTTTCGAGCGAACCGATGGTTTCCATGACTAGCCCTTTAGTAACAGGCGTGTCGAAATTGAAATATATGGGCTGCATCCACTTGGTAGTCAAACTTCGGATTATTAAAACCTGAACATTGTTGTGAGGCCCTCTTATAATTTCTTCAATCGAGTCGAAACACAAATCGCCATTCACTTTCATTTCGTCAAAGGAAAGCACAACGTCTCTCTCCGTGTCAGGCAACACTTTGGCTTGTGCTCTCAAAATATGCATGCTTATGTCAATATAACCTGGTTTCACTATGATATGACGCAAACGACGTTTGATAGTCGATTCGCTCGGAAGTGGATATTTCAAAACGGTCCGCACGAAGTTCACTGCTTTTTTCGATAAACAACGAAGGGTGATCGCCTTGGCGATATCTTCCGATGACCAATTAGTACAACTCCCTAGGGCCAACGTCTGTTTCTGACTTGTAGAAAACTTGCCGTTGAAAACCAGTGATGTGTTTTTCAACTGCAGTATCTCTGATCGTGCGTCATCCAGCTGTTTCTGAAGATCCTGAACTTCTTGTTTGAGCCTAGTGTTTTCAAGCATAAGAAAAATGACTTCAGAAGGCGGTTCATGATTTTCTAGGGGCGTGTCTTGGGACATTCCCTCGACTGGTACATTTTTATTGACAGGAACGACATTCTGATTATCAGGAACGTTTTGGAAGGAATTCACCAACTCACTCAGCTCTTTTCGATTATTTCGCGCAGTTGCGCGGGCTTGACGTTTTGTATCACAGGTGGTTTGATTCATGACTAGCGAATTTCGGGGTAAATTTAAATGAGGAACTGCTTCTGGTTTCAATTCGTATCTTCGGGAAAGATTCAATAATTCGCTTCTGAGATCGCGTTCGTAATCGTTGTCATCAAAATGGACGGAACAAACTCGCGCTTTTTCAGTACAAAATTTATCCGCCCGTTTACAGGCATTTTCCCACTTGGACCGGGTTGGTTCGTCTTTAGGAAAGCGGTGGAAATGTAATCCCGAACCCTTGTGATTCGTATTATGATTACGGCAGCCCGCGATCGCACAGCACACCATTACGAGGAACAAGGAAAACTATAACTGGAGTATGTAACTTAGCAAGGCGGCAAGCACTGCAAGGGAACTGGCCAGCCGGTCAGTGAAAACTTGATAAGGTACCAGTGACTTAGCATAGGCGGTTTACGCTCCACAAGTTAGTTAAGTTTGTTTATTAATCTCTGACCCGTCCCCCCGTCCAAGTCCGGTACAAGATCAAGTTCCTTTCACGTTCCCCCCCCAAGATTTACTACCTCCGTCTAGTCTGCAGCGTACTCTCGATGAGGATTCACCTGTACACCCAGTTTTTATCATTTCCTTCGAAACGCCTTCCACACCTCGACTTTTCTGGAGGAGCGCCTTCCCCTTCTCGTGAGGCCTTGTGGTAGAATAACCAGATATTCGACGAAGGAAAGGAATCCTATAATCATTGAGTCTACCATCATCAAAAATCGATGTAAGTACATTCACATTGATGTTCACCCCATCGAAGTTGGCGTTTTGTCCGCCGCCATTAACCACGTGAATCCAGCGTTTTTAATTGTGCGATTATTTGCAGCTGCTGACCATTGGGAACCCCTTTTTATCATCTCTAATTCCGTCATCATTTCTTCGCAACCGTCATCGAAGTTGTAATTCTCCACTCCCATCCTCTTCGTCACATCAAACGGGTCAGAGAAATCCATTTTTTATATATTTTAGATCCAATTCATTGGCACAAGGTATTGCATCTACGGCGAATAATTCGGCACATAGTAATAGATATAACACTCGTAGGTGTATTTTGTATAGGAGCTCCTACTTTTCTTTTATTCTTTTATATTTGTATGAAGGTATACAATTCATCTTAATTTTTCTAAATACATTCCAAAATATTACGCCGGAAATGAGGAGTTTAATTTCGAACGTCCTTTCTACGTAACAGTTGGTCCATCGAGCCATGATAGAGCCATTCTATTAAAATTGAATCGAATTAAATATCTAGATTCTCTTTGTGCCGATCGTTAAACTTTTCTGAAGTGATTTGTATTAATTACGCCGATAATTGAAACAAGGTGTGCCGATCTAAAACTCTTTCCGTGATATACGAATATTTAAATGTGCCAATTTATCTTTATTCCAAATTACATTAGTATAAGTTGCCTATAAGAACATCGCCGATTATATTATATGGATGTATATTTCATGTTGAGCAATATCTCTAATATTTAGTCAGTTACAGATTGAAATAATTCATTATTTCTTACTACTAATTATTATTACTTTCTCCGAAATTTATTTGGCATCTAGAAGGTACAGTGCTTTGATTTCCGACAAGGTTAATTGGATTGCATTACATGTCTGCATCGTAGTTATTAATTTATTTTCGTTCTCTCGATTTATTCATTGATCGTGCAACATTCAAAATTAATTTTAAGTTGATAGGATTGTTCAAATACCTACATTATAATTTTTAAAATTGTATATATCCACCTTGAACCATGCCTGATGATCCCGTTGATTCCACTCCTAGAAATATCAAAGCTCTGAAAAGGAAACTGTGTTCTGTGGCTAGACAAATTGCGCTAATCAACGATAAAGGAAGATTGGCGATCCGAGAGCCAACCACACCTAATGTCCATGCCTTTAAGGGGATGTACTTGTCGTTAGCTAATTATTGGGAAAAATTTGAATCGTATTGGTTTCTTATTGCCGAAGCTTACGATAATATAGATCGAATTTCTGATTTCCCCACAGCCGACGAATCGTTAATGGAGAATAATACTCGGAGATATTTTTATGAAGCAAATGCTACTTATGTTTCATTTACAGACGGAAATAATACTATTAATTCTAATGAAAATAGAGGGGTTTCCAATGCCACTTTACATGATCCTATTACAAGATCATCGAATCTACCAAAAATTTCATTGCCTCCGTTTGATGGGAGAATATTGAACTGGCCTAAATTTAAGGACGCTTTTGTATCTATAATACATGAAGATAATTCTATATCCTGTATTCAGAAGTTCCATTATTTATTAGGTGCTGTTAGTGGAGCCGCTCATACTATAGTGAGCAAATTACCACTGATTGGTGATAATTACCAGATTGCGTGGAACAATCTTATTCAAGCCTATGATAATAAAAGATTGTTAGCGGCAGCTTATCTCAATGAATTGATAAACTTTAAACCTCAAACAGGTAAACCGTCAGTGGTTTCTTATCAGCTATTTCTAACAAAGGTAGCTGAGAGCGTTTCCGCATTCGAACGTTTGGGTGTCCAGAATCCAGCTGAATTTATCTTGTTCCACATCTCTATCAAAACATTGGACCCGATAACGAGAGAGCAGTTTGAAATAGAACATAAAGACGTCGACTTCCCAACCTTTAAAAATCTATCCGATTTCGTTCGATCTCGTAGCATAGCTATGCAATTAGCAGATCAGAATGTGGTTACTTTCAAGTCTGATACTGAAACTTCTATCATTAGAGACCACAATAAATCAAAGGGAAATTATAATAGTAGATCAAAACCTAAATATAATTGTAATACTCGTCCAAAATTTTCGACGACCCTACTTGCTAGTAAGATTTCTCATAATCGCATTAAACCAGACAACGAATCTTCTAATAAAATTAGTACTCAAGGTTTTTGTTGTATTATTTGTAAACAATCACATAAAGTGTTGGATTGTTTAACTTTCACCAATGCGAGCAATACGCAGCGTGCGAAATGGTTAAAATCGTGGAACGGATGTAAAAACTGCCTGTCAGAACTTCATAATACGTCCTCATGCAAATCTTCTTGGCATTGTAGATTCTGCCCAGAAAAGCATCATTCTATGTTACATGTTGACTCAAATACTACTGACTCCTCAGCTCCACAACCTTCCACTTCGTCTACCAGTCTCCATACCATTTCAGCTAAGGGATCTCAGGTACTTCTAGGTACCATTGTTGCAGAAATCGAAGATGCTTATGGTGACTATCAACAGATAAGAATAGTTATAGACAGTGGTAGCCAGAGTTCTTTTATTACCCAAAAGTGCTTAAACAAATTAAGACTTAGCATGATTCATATGCCTAAGAAGGTATCATGCCTAGGAAATACTATGTTTGACGGTATCAAGGGAAGGGCTTCATGTTCAATTAGGCCTAGAGGTATGCTGACACCCACGTTTGTTACCGATGCAATGGTGGTCCAGAAAATCACTGATAATCTTCCGAATGTGACACTTTACCCCGATGACTGGAAGATGTATCTTAAATACCAGCTAGCCGATGAAAAATTCTGGGAGTCGAATCCGATAGATTTCCTGATGGGTTGTGATCTCACGCCTGACATTTGGACAGGAAACATCATAACTATTGATGAAAATCGTCCTAAATTATTCTCATCAATATTCGGTTATGTTGTTTGCGGAAAAATGAAAGTAACCAATTCCGTAAATTATTCTACCACGCTTTTCACATCCGACTCACCAGATGTTAGAGACGAACTACACGAGTTTTGGAAACTGGAGGAACCACTTCAAGTCCAAATTTCAAATCCCGATGACGATTACTGTGAGAAACATTTTGTGAAAACTCACTATAGGGATTCTTCTGGTCGCTATGTGGTTTCCTTGCCCTTCAAAGAAGGAGCTCCTAAATTGGGCTCGTCCTCTTCTCACGCACTTAGACGTTTGACTAATTTGGAGCGTAAACTTCAGCGAAATCGTGAACTATCAAACCAATACAAAGAATTTATGAGAGATTACATAGAAATGGGCCACATGTATCCTACCAACGAGCCAGCAAACTACATTATTCCCCACCATTCGATTGTGAAAGAAGATCGAAATATTACCAAGTTGAGAGTAGTTTTCGATGCTAGTGCCCGTACTTCATTAGGATCCTTGAACGATCAACTAATGACTGGTCCTAAACTTCAAACGGACATCAGGGATATACTCATGAAGTGGAGGATTCACAATGTTGTTCTAGTAGCGGACATAGTGAAAATGTATAGACATATTCTTGTTAATCCAGAAGATAGACGATATCAACATATTTACTGGAGGTTTGAGGTTTCAGATCCAGTTCAACAATACGAATTATCTACTCTCACCTATGGCCTATCTTCATCCCCATATCTAGCACTTAGAACTATTTTACAACTCAAACTTGACGAAGGTCATAATTTTCCATTAGCCTCTCAAGTAATTCCTAGGGATATGTATATAGACGACTTGGTGTGCGGTACCGATTCGTTGGAAGATGCATTGCAATTAAAACAGGAATTAATTGATATGTTTGAAAAGGGAGGATTTTATTTAAGTAAATGGGCGAGCAACAGGCGAGAATTGTTAATGTCCCCTTCTAATGGAGTTGAAAATAAACCCATATCATTCTCATTTAATGAGGAAGCCAATTCTACTATTAAAATATTGGGGTTACAATGGGATTCCGCTACTGATTCGTTTTCCTACTCAATAAATCTACCACCTATTGCTTCTACAAAACGCTTGTTGTTATCCTCGATTGCTAAAATCTATGATCCTTTGGGATTTTTAGCGCCTATTGTTTTCCTAGCCAAATCATTCATTCAGGAGCTTTGGAAATTGAATTTGGATTGGGACGATCCTCTCCCCAGTACCATTCAAGCACAGTGGAATAATTTCTTACTTCAACTTCCTAATTTATCGGAAATAAACATTCCTCGATTATTATCAAGTGAACGACCTCTGCGTTATCACATCGTTGGCTTTTGCGACGCATCGGAAAAGGGATATGGAGCTTGTATTTACATTCGTATTTTAACTAACAATACGATTAAAACTAAACTACTCATAGCAAAAACGAAACTTGCTCCGATCAAAACCATTTCGATACCTAGATTAGAGCTGTGTGGTGCTCTGCTACTAGCTAAAGTATTTGCTATGTTATCTACATTTATGGAAGCTTTACCTGAACCGGAATTACCACCAACACTACTCACAGACTCCACAGTAGTATTGGGTTGGCTTAAAACGCCTACCTATTCATTAAAAACTTTTGTAGCTAATCGAGTGAATGAAATTCTGAGTCTTACAAAAGATACCTCTTGGACGCATGTTCGAACCCAAGATAATCCAAGCGATTGTTGTTCTCGTGGTTTGATGCCTAATGAGTTAATTAATAATGATTTGTGGTGGTGTGGACCTCAGTGGTTAAAACAACCAATAGACAGTTGGCCAAAGTCCTTTTTTACTCCTACTGAACTTCCTGAACGTAAATCTAACGATTCGATAGTACATGCTCTCCTGTCAGCCTCATCGTCTATTGATATTGAGTGGATTTCAAAGTTTTCGACGTATCTTCGATTAATAAGATTTGTAGGTACTATCCTTCGATTTATTCACAACAAGAGAAATACAAATATGCAGAAATTCGGTCCGATGAATGCGAACGAATTTCAAAATGCCGAAAATGTTTGTATTAGACTGATACAAAACAAACATTTTTTCGAAGGTGACAAAAATAACAAACTGGTGTTCGAAAAGTTTCGTAGCTTATCACCGTATCTTGATAACCTTGATATTCTCAGGGTGGGCGGCAGATTAAATAACTCAAATCTTACTTCGAATCACAAGCATCCCATTTTGTTACCCATCAAAAGTCATTTTACGGTACTGATCGTGGATTATTATCATAGGATTTATTTACACCCTGGTCCTGGTCTACTACAAGCCCTTATCCAGTTGAAATTTTGGATTCCATCATTACGACAATTAGTGCGTCACCGGACATTTATGTGTTTGACCTGCTTCAAGGATAGAAATGCTAATAAAGTTAACCCTCCTCCCATGGGTGACCTCCCCGCATTCAGGGTGTCAGAGGGTAGAGTTTTTCAGCATGTTGGGATTGATTTTGGAGGGCCATTTTTGATTCGTGAGTCCTTGAGGCGCAAAGCTGCTCTAGGAAAAGCCTACCTTTGTTTATTCATCTGTATGCAAACAAAAGCTTTGCACTTGGAAGTCGTATCAAGTTTGTCCACTGAAGCATTTTTAGCCTGTTTTTCCCGCTTTATTGCAAAACATGGGGTCCCTCAACATGTTTACAGTGATAGAGGCACCAATTTCCAAGGTGCAGCGAATCATTTAAAGGAACTTCAACTGTGGTATGACGATGAAATCACTCAAAACTGCATTTTGCAGCATTGTGCTCCCAAGAAGATTAATTGGCATTTTAACCCCGCAAAGGCTCCACATTTTGGAGGATTATGGGAGGCTGGGATAAAATCAGTTAAAGGTCACCTCCGTCGTACAGTTGGAGAAACTAGTTTAACATTCGAAGAGCTGGATACACTTTTCAAGTCAACGGAAGCGATACTCAATTCAAGACCGCTATGTCCTCTATCAGGCAGTCCGGAAGAAACTGATTATTTATCACCAGCACATTTCTTGATAGGTGGGAACTTAATGAGTTATCCAGAACCTTCACTCCTGGATCTTCGAGAGAACCGGTTGTCCCGATGGCAGTTGCTGAAGCAGAAGACGCAGCATCTGTGGCAGCGTTGGAAGAGGGAATACCTGTCGACTCTTCAACAAAAGAATAAGTGGTTCAACGGTAAGGTTCCCCTTATTCCAGAAGGAACCTTGGTTCTTCTGAAGGACAATAGCCCTGTAGCTCAGTGGGCTCGAGGCAAAATAACAGCGCTACATCCAGGGAAGGATGGTATTCCCAGAGTTGCCACAATTCAGACAGTTAACACGTCCTTTCGTCGTCCCCTTGTCCAACTTGTTCCGCTCCTTCCTCTCTCTTACCAACCTTTTGATGTCCCTCCTTAGAAATTTGAATTCCCCAAATTTGGTGGGCGGAATGTTTACGCTCCACAAGTTAGTTAAGTTTGTTTATTAATCTCTGACCCGTCCCCCCCGTCCAAGTCCGGTACAAGATCAAGTTCCTTTCACGTTCCCCCCCCAAGATTTACTACCTCCGTCTAGTCTGCAGCGTACTCTCGATGAGGATTCACCTGTACACCCAGTTTTTATCATTTCCTTCGAAACGCCTTCCACACCTCGACTTTTCTGGAGGAGCGCCTTCCCCTTCTCGTGAGGCCTTGTGGTAGAATAACCAGATATTCGACGAAGGAAAGGAATCCTATAATCATTGAGTCTACCATCATCAAAAATCGATGTAAGTACATTCACATTGATGTTCACCCCATCGAAGTTGGCGTTTTGTCCGCCGCCATTAACCACGTGAATCCAGCGTTTTTAATTGTGCGATTATTTGCAGCTGCTGACCATTGGGAACCCCTTTTTATCATCTCTAATTCCGTCATCATTTCTTCGCAACCGTCATCGAAGTTGTAATTCTCCACTCCCATCCTCTTCGTCACATCAAACGGGTCAGAGAAATCCATTTTTTATATATTTTAGATCCAATTCATTGGCACAAGGTATTGCATCTACGGCGAATAATTCGGCACATAGTAATAGATATAACACTCGTAGGTGTATTTTGTATAGGAGCTCCTACTTTTCTTTTATTCTTTTATATTTGTATGAAGGTATACAATTCATCTTAATTTTTCTAAATACATTCCAAAATATTACGCCGGAAATGAGGAGTTTAATTTCGAACGTCTGTTTGAAAATGTAGTCAAACAACTACCAACAACTACACTAATTGTAACAAGTGCAATCAAGTTTCACTTGCCACAGTCAGAATGTTACTGGAGTAGGGAGTGAGAGTTAAAAAACCTACAATGCTGCCTCCATGGATGGTTTTTCCGGTAGAACTGACTGGGAAGGTCTAGGCAAAATCCAACCACCAGCGTTGGAACCATCTTGAATAAGGGATGTCAACAAAACAGAAGCAACTTCATGAACACCACTTCCAGCCTGTTGGGGGCTACTTTTCAACAAATTGTAGGTAGGGAGGGAGGAAAAACCGTGTGACACTGAAATAATGAGCTAATGAGGCGGATATCCATTGTAGATGGTATGTTTTTCCATAGTGTAAATGGATATAAGTGGCCCAAATAAATATTTCGCTGAGTAGTGAATGGAAGTAGTATAACTCTGGTTTGTGAGAGGTGTAGGGAGTGAGAAATTCGGACTTTTATATTTTCTCCTGGGTACTGTTGGCACAACTTTTACATACTTTTCCATGGAACATGTACATCCACATAGGAGCAAATTTTAAAACACTTCACAAACTGTATTTAGTTGAGATTTGATGGCAATACTGATCAGTTACATAATTGTTACCGAAATTTTGAAATGACTCATATACCAATAATTTAGGTAGATTTCAAACTGCCATGGTAGCGATAACTCCTTTACTTCCTGTTCGTAATCTGTCTACAATATTGATTTCAGGTGATAGTAAAAATGGCAAACCAAACGACCCAATTCCCTCTAGAGAGAAAAAGTATGCATTAGATTGCCGTGTCCTCCGCGTTTCTCTGCAGAGGAAAGCTTTCCGCTGACGTTGATATATAGCTGTGGTAGGTGGGCGTGAGATAATGCTCACGCCTTTTGTAAGCTGTTTTCCTGCCGTATTTTCCGTTTCCTGATTTTTTTTGACCGATGTGCTTTGGGGGGGGGGGGGGGGTCGTGCAAGAACAGACGGTATAATATGATAAATCGGGAACACCGAGCGATAAAGGCCGTTAGTCTTGACAAATACACTCGGAGCCTCGAAAATCAGATACTTCGCTATTTTCCACGCTTTTCAACCTCTTGTTAGTCCGGAAAGATAACACACGAACCTACTGTTTGATTTAATTTATTTCTATAGTCGACATTTTTTTTTTTTTAACTTTATTGGCTCTAAAAATGATTATACAGCCATGAAATTCTTAAAATTTCAAGAAAAGATCACGAGAAAATATAAACTTAAGGTATCATACAGGTAATCAATGTTCCGTGTACAAACTTGGTAATTTAAACTAATACATCTTCTTCCCCCATGAACTCGTAGATACGACGTTTGTAAATTGAGTAATGAGACTGATTTATTTGGTTTATTATTCAATAATAAACCATTGTAATAACTCTTAAAAAAAAAATGTCAAACCGCCACTGAGAATTTCATGGGTCACGTTTCATAGGGTGTAGAATCCAAATCTGTCACACAATTT
>JAVIWC010009490.1:0-14185 GCA_031894815.1 Creontiades dilutus | reverse complement strand
GTGCTGAACACGAATTCGAAGTCCGTTTTTCGATAAAACGCTTCCTTCATGGTTATTTTCGCGATTTTTCATCAAAATTGCTCAAAAATTATCTCTGTTTAATCCCTTTCAAACCTACTCTCTAAGGGGTTTTTCGGGGTGCTGAACACGAATTCGAAGTCCGTTTTTCGATAAAACGCTTCCTTCATGGTTATTTTCGCGATTTTTCATCAAAATTGCTCAAAAATTATCTCTGTTTAATCCCTTTCAAACCTACTCTCTAAGGGGTTTTTCGGGGTGCTGAACACGAATTCGAAGTCCGTTTTTCGATAAAACGCTTCCTTCATGGTTATTTTCGCGATTTTTCATCAAAATTGCTCAAAAATTATCTCTGTTTAATCCCTTTCAAACCTACTCTCTAAGGGGTTTTCGGGGTGCTGAACACGAATTCGAAGTCCGTTTTTCGATAAAACGCTTCCTTCATGGTTATTTTCGCGATTTTTCATCAAAATTGCTCAAAAATTATCTCTGTTTAATCCCTTTCAAACCTACTCTCTAAGGGGTTTTTCGGGGTGCTGAACACGAATTCGAAGTCCGTTTTTCGATAAAACGCTTCCTTCATGGTTATTTTCGCGATTTTTCATCAAAATTGCTCAAAAATTATCTCTGTTTAATCCCTTTCAAACCTACTCTCTAAGGGGTTTTTCGGGGTGCTGAACACGAATTCGAAGTCCGTTTTTCGATAAAACGCTTTTCATGGTTATTTTCGCGATTTTTCATCAAAATTGCTCAAAAATTATCTCTGTTTAATCCCTTTCAAACCTACTCTCTAAGGGGTTTTTCGGGGTGCTGAACACGAATTCGAAGTCCGTTTTTCGATAAAACGCTTCCTTCATGGTTATTTTCGCGATTTTTCATCAAAATTGCTCAAAAATTATCTCTGTTTAATCCCTTTCAAACCTACTCTCTAAGGGGTTTTTCGGGGTGTTGAACACGAATTCGAAGTCCGTTTTTCGATAAAACGCTTCCTTCATGGTTATTTTCGCGATTTTTCATCAAAATTGCTCAAAAATTATCTCTGTTTAATCCCTTTCAAACCTACTCTCTAAGGGGTTTTTCGGGGTGCTGAACACGAATTCGAAGTCCGTTTTTCGATAAAACGCTTCCTTCATGGTTATTTTCGCGATTTTTCATCAAAATTGCTCAAAAATTATCTCTGTTTAATCCCTTTCAAACCTACTCTCTAAGGGGTTTTTCGGGGTGCTGAACACGAATTCGAAGTCCGTTTTTCGATAAAACGCTTCCTTCATGGTTATTTTCGCGATTTTTCATCAAAATTGCTCAAAAATTATCTCTGTTTAATCCCTTTCAAACCTACTCTCTAAGGGGTTTTTCGGGGTGCTGAACACGAATTCGAAGTCCGTTTTTCGATAAAACGCTTCCTTCATGGTTATTTTCGCGATTTTTCATCAAAATTGCTCAAAAATTATCTCTGTTTAATCCCTTTCAAACCTACTCTCTAAGGGGTTTTTCGGGGTGCTGAACACGAATTCGAAGTCCGTTTTTCGATAAAACGCTTCCTTCATGGTTATTTTCGCGATTTTTCATCAAAATTGCTCAAAAATTATCTCTGTTTAATCCCTTTCAAACCTACTCTCTAAGGGGTTTTTCGGGGTGCTGAACACGAATTCGAAGTCCGTTTTTCGATAAAACGCTTCCTTCATGGTTATTTTCGCGATTTTTCATCAAAATTGCTCAAAAATTATCTCTGTTTAATCCCTTTCAAACCTACTCTCTAAGGGGTTTTTCGGGGTGCTGAACACGAATTCGAAGTCCGTTTTTCGATAAAACGCTTCCTTCATGGTTATTTTCGCGATTTTTCATCAAAATTGCTCAAAAATTATCTCTGTTTAATCCCTTTCAAACCTACTCTCTAAGGGGTTTTTCGGGGTGCTGAACACGAATTCGAAGTCCGTTTTTCGATAAAACGCTTCCTTCATGGTTATTTTCGCGATTTTTCATCAAAATTGCTCAAAAATTATCTCTGTTTAATCCCTTTCAAACCTACTCTCTAAGGGGTTTTTCGGGGTGCTGAACACGAATTCGAAGTCCGTTTTTCGATAAAACGCTTCCTTCATGGTTATTTTCGCGATTTTTCATCAAAATTGCTCAAAAATTATCTCTGTTTAATCCCTTTCAAACCTACTCTCTAAGGGGTTTTTCGGGGTGCTGAACACGAATTCGAAGTCCGTTTTTCGATAAAACGCTTCCTTCATGGTTATTTTCGCGATTTTTCATCAAAATTGCTCAAAAATTATCTCTGTTTAATCCCTTTCAAACCTACTCTCTAAGGGGTTTTTCGGGGTGCTGAACACGAATTCGAAGTCCGTTTTTCGATAAAACGCTTCCTTCATGGTTATTTTCGCGATTTTTCATCAAAATTGCTCAAAAATTATCTCTGTTTAATCCCTTTCAAACCTACTCTCTAAGGGGTTTTTCGGGGTGCTGAACACGAATTCGAAGTCCGTTTTTCGATAAAACGCTTCCTTCATGGTTATTTTCGCGATTTTTCATCAAAATTGCTCAAAAATTATCTCTGTTTAATCCCTTTCAAACCTACTCTCTAAGGGGTTTTTCGGGGTGCTGAACACGAATTCGAAGTCCGTTTTTCGATAAAACGCTTCCTTCATGGTTATTTTCGCGATTTTTCATCAAAATTGCTCAAAAATTATCTCTGTTTAATCCCTTTCAAACCTACTCTCTAAGGGGTTTTTCGGGGTGCTGAACACGAATTCGAAGTCCGTTTTTCGATAAAACGCTTCCTTCATGGTTATTTTCGCGATTTTTCATCAAAATTGCTCAAAAATTATCTCTGTTTAATCCCTTTCAAACCTACTCTCTAAGGGGTTTTTCGGGGTGCTGAACACGAATTCGAAGTCCGTTTTTCGATAAAACGCTTCCTTCATGGTTATTTTCGCGATTTTTCATCAAAATTGCTCAAAAATTATCTCTGTTTAATCCCTTTCAAACCTACTCTCTAAGGGGTTTTTCGGGGTGCTGAACACGAATTCGAAGTCCGTTTTTCGATAAAACGCTTCCTTCATGGTTATTTTCGCGATTTTTCATCAAAATTGCTCAAAAATTATCTCTGTTTAATCCCTTTCAAACCTACTCTCTAAGGGGTTTTTCGGGGTGCTGAACATGAATCTGAAGTCCTTTTTTCGATAAAACGCTTCCTTCGTAGTTATTTTCGCGATTTTTTCATCAAAATTGCTCAAAAATTATCTCTGTTTAATCCCTTTCAAACCTACTCTCTAAGGGGTTTTTTCGGGGTGCTGAACACGAATTCGAAGTCCGTTTTCGATAAAACGCTTCCTTCATGGTTATTTTCGCGATTTTTCATCAAAATTGCTCAAAAATTATCTCTGTTTAATCCCTTTCAAACCTACTCTCTAAGGGGTTTTCGGGGTGCTGAACACGAATTCGAAAGTCCGTTTTTTTCGATAAAACGCTTCCTTCATGGTTATTTTCCCGATTTTTCATCAAAATTGCTCAAAAATAAACTCTGTTTAATCCCTTTCAAACCTACTCTCTAAAGGGGTTTTCGGGGGTGCTGAACACGAATTCGAAGTCCGTTTTTCGATAAAACGCTTCCTTCATGGTTATTTTCGCGATTTTTCATCAAGGTATTGCTCAAAAATTATCTCTGTTTAATCCCTTTCAAACCTACTCTCTAAGGGGTTTTTAGGGGTGCTGAACACGAATTCGAAGTCCGTTCTTCGATAAAACGCTTTCTTCATGGTTATTTTCGCGTTTTTTCATCAAAATTGCTCAAAAATTAACTCTGTTTAATCGCTTTCAAACCTACTCTCTAAGGGGTTTTTGGGGGTGCTGAACACGAATCTGAAGTCCGTTTTTCGATAAAACGCTTCCTTCATGGTTATTTTCACGATTTTTCATCAAAATTGCTCAAAAATAAACTCTGTTTAATCCCTTTCAAACCTACTCTCTAAGGGGTTTTTCGAGGTGCTGAACACGAATTCGAAGTCCGTTTTTCGATAAAACGCTTCCTTCATGGTATTTTCGCGATTTTTCATCAAAATTGCTCAAGAATAAACTCTGTTTAATCCCTTTCAAACCTACTCTTTAAGGGGTTTTTCAGGGTGCTGAACACGAATTCGAAGTCCGTTTTTCGATAAAACGCTTCCTTCATGGTTATTTTCGCGATTTTTCATCAAATTGCTCAAAAATTATCTCTGTTTAATCCCTTTCAAACCTACTCTCTAAGGGGTTTTCGGGGTGCTGAACACAGATTCGAAGTCCGTTTTTCGATAAAACGCTTCCTTCATGGTTATTTTCGCGATTTTCATCAAAATTGCTCCAAAATTATCTCTGTTTAATCCCTTTCAAACCTACTCCTCTAAGGGGTTTTTCGGGTGCTGAACACGAATCTGAAGTCCGTATTTCGATAAAACGCTTCCTTCATGGTTATTTTCGCGATTTTCCATCAAAATTGCTCAAAAATAAACTCTGTTTAATCGCTTTCAAACCTACTCTCTAAGGGGTTTTCGGGGTGCTGAACACGGATTCGAAGTCCGTTTTCGATAAAACGCTTCCTTTATGGTTATTTTCGCGTTTTTTCATCAAAATTGCTCAAAAATAAACTCTGTTTAATCGCTTTCAAACCTACTCTCTAAGGGGTTTTTAGGGGTGCTGAACACGAATTCTGAAGTCCTTTTTCGATAAAACGCTTGCTTCATGGTTATTTTCGCGTTTTTTCATCAAAATTGCTCAAAAATTAACTCTGTTTAATCGCTTTCAAACCTACTCTCTAAGGGGTTTTTCGGGTTGCTGAACACGAATTCGAAGTCCGTTTTTCGATAAAACGCTTCCTTCATGGTTAATTTCGCGATTTTTCATCAAAATTGCTCAAAAATTATCTCTGTTTAATCCCTTTCAAACCTACTCTCTAAGGGGTTTTCAGGGGTGCTGAACACGAATTCGAAGTCCGTTTTTCGATAAAACGCTTCCTCATGGTTATTTTCGCGATTTTTCATCAAAATTGCTCAAAAATTATCTCTGTTTAATCCCTTTCAAACCTACTCTCCAAGGGGTTTTTCAGGGTGCTGAACACGAATCTGAAGTCCGTTTTTCGATAAACCGCTTCCTTCATGGTTATTTTCGCGTTTTTTCATCAAAATTTCTCAAAAATAAACTCTGTTTAATCCTTTTCAAACCTACTCTCTAAGGGTTTTTCAGGGTGCTGAACACGAATTCGAAGTCCGTTTTTCGATAAAACGCTTCCTTCATGGTTATTTTCGCGATTTTTCATCAAAATTGCTCAAAAATTATCTCTGTTTAATCCCTTTCAAACCTACTCTCTAAGGGGTTTTTTCGGGGTGCTGAACACGAATCTGAAGTCCTTTTTTTCGATAAAACGCTTCCTTCGTGGTTATTTTCGCGATTTTTCATCAAAATTGCTCAAAAATTATCTCTGTTTAATCCCTTTCAAACCTACTCTCTAAGGGGTTTTCGGGGTGCTGAACACGAATTCGAAGTCCGTTTTTCGATAAAACGCTTCCTTCGTGGTTATTTTCGCGATTTTTCATCAAAATTGCTCAAAAATTATCTCTGTTTAATCCCTTTCAAACCTACTCTCTAAGGGGTTTTCCGGGGTGCTGAACACGAATCTGAAGTCCTTTTTTCGATAAAACGCTTCCTTCATGGTTATTTTCGCGTTTTTCGTCAAAATTGCTCAAAAATTATCTCTGTTTAATCCTTTTCAAACCTACTCTCTAAGCGGTTTTTCGGTGCTGAACACGAATCTGAAGTCCGTTTTTCGATAAAACGCTTCCTTCATGGTTATTTTCATCGATTTTCATCAAAATTGCTCAAAAATTATCTCTGTTTAATCCCTTTCAAACCTACTCTCTAAGGGGTTTTCGGGGTGCTGAACACGAATTCGAAGTCCGTTTTTCGATAAAACGCTTCCTTCATGTGTTATTTTCCGCGATTTTTCATCAAAATTGCTCAAAAATTATCTCTGTTTAATCCCTTTCAAACCTACTCTCTAAGGGGTTTTTCGGGGTGCTGAACACGAATTCGAAGTCCGTTTTTCGATAAAACGCTTCCTTCATGGTTATTTTCGCGATTTTTCATCAAAATTGCTCAAAAATTATCTCTGTTTAATCCCTTTCAAACCTACTCTCTAAGGGTTTTTTCGGGGTGCTGAACACGAATTCGAAGTCCGTTTTCGATAAAACGCTTCCTTCATGGTTATTTTCGCGATTTTTCATCAAAATTGCTCAAAAATTATCTCTGTTTAATCCCTTTCAAACCTACTCTCTAAGGGGTTTTCGGGGTGCTGAACACGAATTCGAAGTCCGTTTTTCGATAAAACGCTTCCTTCATGGTTATTTTCGCGATTTTTCATCAAAATTGCTCAAAAATTATCTCTGTTTAATCCCTTTCAAACCTACTCTCTAAGGGGTTTTCGGGGTGCTGAACACGAATTCGAAGTCCGTTTTCCGATAAAACGCTTCCTTCATGGTTATTTTCGCGTTTTTTCATCAAAATTGCTCAAAAATTAACTCTGTTTAATCGCTTTCAAACCTACTCTCTAAGGGGTTTTTTCGGGGTGCTGAACACGAATTCGAAGTCCGTTTTTCGATAAAACGCTTCCTTCATGGTTATTTTCGCGATTTTTCATCAAAATTGCTCAAAAATTATCTCTGTTTAATCCCTTTCAAACCTACTCTCTAAGGGGTTTTTTCGGGGTGCTGAACACGAATCTGACGTCCGTTTTTCGATAAAACGCTACCTTTTGGTTATTTTCACGATTTTCATCAAAATTGCTCAAAAATTATCTCTGTTTAATCCCTTTCAAACCTACTCTCTAAGGGGTTTTCGGGGTGCTGAACACGAATTCGAAGTCCGTTTTTCGATAAAACGCTTCCTTCATGGTTATTTTCGCGATTTTTTCATCAAAATTGCTCAAAAATTATCTCTGTTTAATCCCTTTCAAACCTACTCTCTAAGGGGTTTTCGGGGTGCTGAACACGAATTCGAAGTCCGTTTTTCGATAAAACGCTTCCTTCATGGTTATTTTCGCGATTTTTCATCAAAATTGCTCAAAAATTATCTCTGTTTAATCCCTTTCAAACCTACTCTCTAAGGGTTTTCAGGGTGCTGAACACGAATTCGAAGTCCGTTTTTCGATAAAACGCTTCCTTCATGGTTATTTTCGCGATTTTTCATCAAAATTGCTCAAAAATTATCTCTGTTTAATCCCTTTCAAACCTACTCTCTAAGGGGTTTTCGGGGTGCTGAACACGAATTCGAAGTCCGTTTTTCGATAAAACGCTTCCTTCATGGTTATTTTAGCGATTTTTCATCAAAATTGCTCAAAATTATCTCTGTTTAATCCTTTCAAACCTACTCTCTAAGGGGTTTTTTTCGGGGTGCTGAACACGAATTCGAAGTCCGTTTTTCGATAAAACGCTTCCTTCATGGTTATTTTCGCGATTTTTCATCAAAATTGCTCAAAAATTATCTCTGTTTAATCCCTTTCAAACCTACTCTCTAAGGGGTTTTTCGGGGTGCTGAACACGAATTCGAAGTCCGTTTTTCGATAAAACGCTTCCTTCATGGTTATTTTCGCGATTTTTCATCAAAATTGCTCAAAAATTATCTCCTGTTTAATCCCTCGCTTCCTTCATGGTTATTTTCGCGATTTTTCATCAAAATTGCTCAAAAATTATCTCTGTTTAATCCCTTTCAAACCTACTCTCTAAGGGGTTTTCGGGGTGCTGAACACGAATTCGAAGTCCGTTTTTCGATAAAACGCTTCCTTCATGGTTATTTTCGCGATTTTTCATCAAAATTGCTCAAAAATTATCTCTGTTTAATCCCTTTCAAACCTACTCTCTAAGGGGTTTTTCGGGGTGCTGAACACGAATTCGAAGTCCGTTTTTCGATAAAACGCTTCCTTCATGGTTATTTTCGCGATTTTTCATCAAAATTGCTCAAAAATTATCTCTGTTTAATCCCTTTCAAACCTACTCTCTAAGGGGTTTTTCGGGGTGCTGAACACGAATTCGAAGTCCGTTTTTCGATAAAACGCTTCCTTCATGGTTATTTTCGCGATTTTTCATCAAAATTGCTCAAAAATTATCTCTGTTTAATCCCTTTCAAACCTACTCTCTAAGGGGTTTTCGGGGTGCTGAACACGAATTCGAAGTCCGTTTTTCGATAAAACGCTTCCTTCATGGTTATTTTCGCGATTTTTCATCAAAATTGCTCAAAAATTATCTCTGTTTAATCCCTTTCAAACCTACTCTCTAAGGGGTTTTCGGGGTGCTGAACACGAATTCGAAGTCCGTTTTTCGATAAAACGCTTCCTTCATGGTTATTTTCGCGATTTTTCATCAAAATTGCTCAAAAATTATCTCTGTTTAATCCCTTTCAAACCTACTCTCTAAGGGGTTTTCGGGGTGCTGAACACGAATTCGAAGTCCGTTTTTCGATAAAACGCTTCCTTCATGGTTATTTTCGCGATTTTTCATCAAAATTGCTCAAAAATTATCTCTGTTTAATCCCTTTCAAACCTACTCTCTAAGGGGTTTTTCGGGGTGCTGAACACGAATTCGAAGTCCGTTTTTCGATAAAACGCTTCCTTCATGGTTATTTTCGCGATTTTTCATCAAAATTGCTCAAAAATTATCTCTGTTTAATCCCTTTCAAACCTACTCTCTAAGGGGTTTTTCGGGGTGCTGAACACGAATTCGAAGTCCGTTTTTCGATAAAACGCTTCCTTCATGGTTATTTTCGCGATTTTTCATCAAAATTGCTCAAAAATTATCTCTGTTTAATCCCTTTCAAACCTACTCTCTAAGGGGTTTTTCGGGGGTGCTGAACACGAATTCGAAGTCCGTTTTTCGATAAAACGCTTCCTTCATGGTTATTTTCGCGATTTTTCATCAAAATTGCTCAAAAATTATCTCTGTTTAATCCCTTTCAAACCTACTCTCTAAGGGGTTTTTCGGGGTGCTGAACACGAATTCGAAGTCCGTTTTTCGATAAAACGCTTCCTTCATGGTTATTTTCGCGATTTTTCATCAAAATTGCTCAAAAATTATCTCTGTTTAATCCCTTTCAAACCTACTCTCTAAGGGGTTTTTCGGGGTGCTGAACACGAATTCGAAGTCCGTTTTTCGATAAAACGCTTCCTTCATGGTTATTTTCGCGATTTTTCATCAAAATTGCTCAAAAATTATCTCTGTTTAATCCCTTTCAAACCTACTCTCTAAGGGGTTTTCGGGGTGCTGAACACGAATTCGAAGTCCGTTTTTCGATAAAACGCTTCCTTCATGGTTATTTTCGCGATTTTTCATCAAAATTGCTCAAAAATTATCTCTGTTTAATCCCTTTCAAACCTACTCTCTAAGGGGTTTTCGGGGTGCTGAACACGAATTCGAAGTCCGTTTTTCGATAAAACGCTTCCTTCATGGTTATTTTCGCGATTTTTCATCAAAATTGCTCAAAAATTATCTCTGTTTAATCCCTTTCAAACCTACTCTCTAAGGGGTTTTTCGGGGTGCTGAACACGAATTCGAAGTCCGTTTTTCGATAAAACGCTTCCTTCATGGTTATTTTCGCGATTTTTCATCAAAATTGCTCAAAAATTATCTCTGTTTAATCCCTTTCAAACCTACTCTCTAAGGGGTTTTCGGGGTGCTGAACACGAATTCGAAGTCCGTTTTTCGATAAAACGCTTCCTTCATGGTTATTTTCGCGATTTTTCATCAAAATTGCTCAAAAATTATCTCTGTTTAATCCCTTTCAAACCTACTCTCTAAGGGGTTTTTCGGGGTGCTGAACACGAATTCGAAGTCCGTTTTTCGATAAAACGCTTCCTTCATGGTTATTTTCGCGATTTTTCATCAAAATTGCTCAAAAATTATCTCTGTTTAATCCCTTTCAAACCTACTCTCTAAGGGGTTTTCGGGGTGCTGAACACGAATTCGAAGTCCGTTTTTCGATAAAACGCTTCCTTCATGGTTATTTTCGCGATTTTTCATCAAAATTGCTCAAAAATTATCTCTGTTTAATCCCTTTCAAACCTACTCTCTAAGGGGTTTTTCGGGGTGCTGAACACGAATTCGAAGTCCGTTTTTCGATAAAACGCTTCCTTCATGGTTATTTTCGCGATTTTTCATCAAAATTGCTCAAAAATTATCTCTGTTTAATCCCTTTCAAACCTACTCTCTAAGGGGTTTTCGGGGTGCTGAACACGAATTCGAAGTCCGTTTTTCGATAAAACGCTTCCTTCATGGTTATTTTCGCGATTTTTCATCAAAATTGCTCAAAAATTATCTCTGTTTAATCCCTTTCAAACCTACTCTCTAAGGGGTTTTCGGGGTGCTGAACACGAATTCGAAGTCCGTTTTTCGATAAAACGCTTCCTTCATGGTTATTTTCGCGATTTTTCATCAAAATTGCTCAAAAATTATCTCTGTTTAATCCCTTTCAAACCTACTCTCTAAGGGGTTTTTCGGGGTGCTGAACACGAATTCGAAGTCCGTTTTCGATAAAACGCTTCCTTCATGGTTATTTTCGCGATTTTTCATCAAAATTGCTCAAAAATTATCTCTGTTTAATCCCTTTCAAACCTACTCTCTAAGGGGTTTTTCGGGGTGCTGAACACGAATTCGAAGTCCGTTTTTCGATAAAACGCTTCCTTCATGGTTATTTTCGCGATTTTTCATCAAAATTGCTCAAAAATTATCTCTGTTTAATCCCTTTCAAACCTACTCTCTAAGGGGTTTTCGGGGTGCTGAACACGAATTCGAAGTCCGTTTTTCGATAAAACGCTTCCTTCATGGTTATTTTCGCGATTTTTCATCAAAATTGCTCAAAAATTATCTCTGTTTAATCCCTTTCAAACCTACTCTCTAAGGGGTTTTTCGGGGTGCTGAACACGAATTCGAAGTCCGTTTTTCGATAAAACGCTTCCTTCATGGTTATTTTCGCGATTTTTCATCAAAATTGCTCAAAAATTATCTCTGTTTAATCCCTTCAAACCTACTCTCTAAGGGGTTTTTCGGGGTGCTGAACACGAATTCGAAGTCCGTTTTTCGATAAAACGCTTCCTTCATGGTTATTTTCGCGATTTTTCATCAAAATTGCTCAAAAATTATCTCTGTTTAATCCCTTTCAAACCTACTCTCTAAGGGGTTTTTCGGGGTGCTGAACACGAATTCGAAGTCCGTTTTTCGATAAAACGCTTCCTTCATGGTTATTTTCGCGATTTTTCATCAAAATTGCTCAAAAATTATCTCTGTTTAATCCCTTTCAAACCTACTCTCTAAGGGGTTTTCGGGGTGCTGAACACGAATTCGAAGTCCGTTTTTCGATAAAACGCTTCCTTCATGGTTATTTTCGCGATTTTTCATCAAAATTGCTCAAAAATTATCTCTGTTTAATCCCTTTCAAACCTACTCTCTAAGGGGTTTTTCGGGGTGCTGAACACGAATTCGAAGTCCGTTTTTCGATAAAACGCTTCCTTCATGGTTATTTCGCGATTTTTCATCAAAATTGCTCAAAAATTATCTCTGTTTAATCCCTTTCAAACCTACTCTCTAAGGGGTTTTTCGGGGTGCTGAACACGAATTCGAAGTCCGTTTTTCGATAAAACGCTTCCTTCATGGTTATTTTCGCGATTTTTCATCAAAATTGCTCAAAAATTATCTCTGTTTAATCCCTTTCAAACCTACTCTCTAAGGGGTTTTCGGGGTGCTGAACACGAATTCGAAGTCCGTTTTTCGATAAAACGCTTCCTTCATGGTTATTTTCGCGATTTTTCATCAAAATTGCTCAAAAATTATCTCTGTTTAATCCCTTTCAAACCTACTCTCTAAGGGGTTTTCGGGGTGCTGAACACGAATTCGAAGTCCGTTTTTCGATAAAACGCTTCCTTCATGGTTATTTTCGCGATTTTTCATCAAAATTGCTCAAAAATTATCTCTGTTTAATCCCTTTCAAACCTACTCTCTAAGGGGTTTTTCGGGGTGCTGAACACGAATTCGAAGTCCGTTTTTCGATAAAACGCTTCCTTCATGGTTATTTTCGCGATTTTTCATCAAAATTGCTCAAAAATTATCTCTGTTTAATCCCTTTCAAACCTACTCTCTAAGGGGTTTTCGGGGTGCTGAACACGAATTCGAAGTCCGTTTTTCGATAAAACGCTTCCTTCATGGTTATTTTCGCGATTTTTCATCAAAATTGCTCAAAAATTATCTCTGTTTAATCCCTTTCAAACCTACTCTCTAAGGGGTTTTTCGGGGTGCTGAACACGAATTCGAAGTCCGTTTTTCGATAAAACGCTTCCTTCATGGTTATTTTCGCGATTTTTCATCAAAATTGCTCAAAAATTATCTCTGTTTAATCCCTTTCAAACCTACTCTCTAAGGGGTTTTCGGGGTGCTGAACACGAATTCGAAGTCCGTTTTTCGATAAAACGCTTCCTTCATGGTTATTTTCGCGATTTTTCATCAAAATTGCTCAAAAATTATCTCTGTTTAATCCCTTTCAAACCTACTCTCTAAGGGGTTTTCGGGGTGCTGAACACGAATTCGAAGTCCGTTTTTCGATAAAACGCTTCCTTCATGGTTATTTTCGCGATTTTTCATCAAAATTGCTCAAAAATTATCTCTGTTTAATCCCTTTCAAACCTACTCTCTAAGGGGTTTTTCGGGGTGCTGAACACGAATTCGAAGTCCGTTTTTCGATAAAACGCTTCCTTCATGGTTATTTTCGCGATTTTTCATCAAAATTGCTCAAAAATTATCTCTGTTTAATCCCTTTCAAACCTACTCTCTAAGGGGTTTTCGGGGTGCTGAACACGAATTCGAAGTCCGTTCGCTTCCTTCATGGTTATTTTCGCGATTTTTCATCAAAATTGCTCAAAAATTATCTCTGTTTAATCCCTTTCAAACCTACTCTCTAAGGGGTTTTTCGGGGTGCTGAACACGAATTCGAAGTCCGTTTTTCGATAAAACGCTTCCTTCATGGTTATTTTCGCGATTTTTCATCAAAATTGCTCAAAAATTATCTCTGTTTAATCCCTTTCAAACCTACTCTCTAAGGGGTTTTCGGGGTGCTGAACACGAATTCGAAGTCCGTTTTTCGATAAAACGCTTCCTTCATGGTTATTTTCGCGATTTTTCATCAAAATTGCTCAAAAATTATCTCTGTTTAATCCCTTTCAAACCTACTCTCTAAGGGGTTTTCGGGGTGCTGAACACGAATTCGAAGTCCGTTTTTCGATAAAACGCTTCCTTCATGGTTATTTTCGCGATTTTTCATCAAAATTGCTCAAAAATTATCTCTGTTTAATCCCTTTCAAACCTACTCTCTAAGGGGTTTTCGGGGTGCTGAACACGAATTCGAAGTCCGTTTTTCGATAAAACGCTTCCTTCATGGTTATTTTCGCGATTTTTCATCAAAATTGCTCAAAAATTATCTCTGTTTAATCCCTTTCAAACCTACTCTCTAAGGGGTTTTTCGGGGTGCTGAACACGAATTCGAAGTCCGTTTTTCGATAAAACGCTTCCTTCATGGTTATTTTCGCGATTTTTCATCAAAATTGCTCAAAATTATCTCTGTTTAATCCCTTTCAAACCTACTCTCTAAGGGGTTTTCGGGGTGCTGAACACGAATTCGAAGTCCGTTTTTCGATAAAACGCTTCCTTCATGGTTATTTTCGCGATTTTTCATCAAAATTGCTCAAAAATTATCTCTGTTTAATCCCTTTCAAACCTACTCTCTAAGGGGTTTTTCGGGGTGCTGAACACGAATCTGAAGTCCGTTTTTCGATAAAACGCTTCCTTCATGGTTATTTTCGCGATTTTTCATCAAAATTGCTCAAAAATTATCTCTGTTTAATCCCTTTCAAACCTACTCTCTAAGGGGTTTTTCGGGGTGCTGAACACGAATCGAAGTCCGTTTTTCGATAAAACGCTTCCTTCATGGTTATTTTCGCGATTTTTCATCAAAATTGCTCAAAAATTATCTCTGTTTAATCCCTTTCAAACCTACTCTCTAAGGGGTTTTCGGGGAGCTGAACACGAATCTGAAGTCCGTTTTTCGATAAAACGCTTCCTTCATGGTTATTTTCGCGATTTTTCATCAAAATTGTAAAAATTAT
>JAVIWC010009489.1:0-13768 GCA_031894815.1 Creontiades dilutus | reverse complement strand
TTCAGATTCGGTTTCTATGGAGGTATCTGTATTACTTCCAGTTGTTATTACTGAATAATTTCAGCTGATGACCCCAGAATTATCGAAAATTTGTTATTGCATAAAGTCTCATGACCCACATCCCTATTTTGCAATAACCATCTAACTCTGAGTAGGCGTTACATTTCAAGAATCCAGCTATGCAATAACCGTCCTAGTCGACTTGGACGGTAGTTTTCTCTGACTAGAGTTTTGCAAAAAGCGTTGAAGTCGAGATAGATGAATGTTTCGCTGTTTGTTGCCAACAGTTAAGAATTCGCAGTAGGCGTCGATCATCATTTGGCTGCCCAACTCGAACGTGCCCAAATCGAAGAGGAACATAACATTCATATAGCGTTTGCTTCGCATCTTCGCGCCCAATTGAATGAAGATATTAAGAAGGCGATCGATTGTGATGGGAAAGACAACTGAAACTTTGACTGTCGATCTACAAAAAACGCATCAGTTGCCAAAAGTTCCTACTGGAATCGCTTACTATTTGCGGCAGCTCAATTTCTTCAACCTTGGTATTCACGTTGGGAGCACTAATCGTGGAGTGTTCAATCTTTGGTTGGAACACGAAGGAGGAAGGGGTACCCAGGAAGTGGGATCATGTATTAGGAAATATCTCCTACGTAACTCAACTTCATGTGTCGGCGATCTGATTGTATGGGCCGATTCATGTGGCGGGCAAAACCGGAGCATTAAGACAGTAGCAATGATGCTTCATGTTCTTCACTCGGAGGAGCTCAGTTTGAAAACCATCACTTTAAAATATTTATTTTCAGGTCACAGTTTTCTACCCAATGACTCTGAATTTGGAGATGTAGAGTGTCTATTGAAACAACAAGTTCGTCTATACACCCTTGACGATTATGTCAAAGTGATGCTGGCATGTAGGAAGAAAAACAAATTCGTGGTCAACAAGATGGAAAAAAAAGACTTCTTGTCTGTAGACAAACTGCTTAGCTTAAGGGGATTACAAACAGAAAAAAAGGATTTCTGGAAACCTCAGGAGAACAGGTGAACATCAACTGGCTCGAAATCCATGAGATACATTTGAAAAAAGATGCACCATTCAAATTTTTCATGAAAAGAAGCCCAGAAGACCCAGAATACATGGTTGTAGATATTTCAAGGAAGGGCACAACTACGAGAGCTCACAAAACTCGTCCCTACAGGGGTATTTTGAGAGGCGCCGTAGCTGGGGACTTTGAAGACGACATTGAAGGGTACTGTATGGAAGATATACAACAGCCGGAGGAGAATTTTCCTTAGTGTTCCGCTCAGCTGTACATATGTTTTTCCTATCACGATTTTATAATGATTTCCAATAATAAAAATAAAATTAGAAAAATTAATGATGATCAGGTACATACATAGATTAAGCATTACGGCAATCAGAATCTCCACGCAGGATTGGAAAGAAAAGCCTTTTATCTCTTAGATGGTTATTGTATTAATGGGTCACTCTAGAAAATCAGTTATGCAATAACCAATTCTCAATGTTAAAGACCCGAAATTTCATTTGAGAGGATTTAATTTTAATTTTTCAAGGGGAACAGATCATACTGGTTCCATAGATATAGTAAAAGTGGGTTAAATTGCATTATGTAAAGTGGAGGGAGCTTTTTAAGGAAATATATTGTGAGCATCGCCCGCCGACAACGGGACAAATTGACGTGGGACCATCGATTGGAGATGTTAATTATGATTTTAATGTTCTATCTTTTTTAATGGTTTATCTAATAAAGGGGGGCTCGTCCCACATTTTCGCCCCCCTTCCTTTGGTATTACGTTTTTGGAGTTGGTTGGTCGTGTTAGGTGCTGGGTAACCCTTATTTTATTGTAAGCCGAGTTCTTGGAATCTGGGAGGCTCCGGGTTTTTTCTTTATTTGGTCAATGGTCCTGGTAGGGGTTAGGATTGGGCAACACAAGGTGACAAGGAGGGGAGCCGAGGAGGCGTCAGCCGAGACGTTGAGGAGGATCTCTCTCTGCTCTTCTTGACTCCAGCCGATCAACAGGACCGACGTCACCCCCGAGGAGACCAGGGGCCGAGGGTGGCCGACCGCCACGTCGCCGACTCTCCGCCGTGGACCCACCGCCTGCATACCCCATACATCAAGGTATTGTGTTGCCCCTCTCCTATTTAATACCAGAAGAGTTTCTTTTTTTGTTAGAGTTCCGCAATTATATCCCCCAGATCCTAGGAATGAGGCTATAGGGGCCCAGCATCGGCGCCAACTTCATAGGGCCAGTGTTAAAGAATTTCCCCTAATATAACAGTTCAAATGGACTAACGTTATTTTGAGCTCTACCGAAGCCCCTCGTTCCTAATCCTTGCACACCCCCTACACGCTCCCATTGATCTATTTACACCTAGTTCAGGGTATATGGGTAAGATAGGGAGCGTTCAGCGGCTCCGCCCCCGGGTCTGTGCTTCTCCCGTTTTAGGTGCTGCCTCCAGGAACTTCAAGAGCTCGTCACCCGATCCGCAGGTACAGGACACAATAGGAGAGCACCGGAGTAAGAGCACGGTCTTAGGGGCGCGGCGAATGCAGGACCTCGGGTAAGTTACCGCCCGGGGGGAAGTCGCTGTCCCCCCGGGACCCTCCTCGCGCCGTAGGGAAAGTCAGGTTGGCGGCCCGAGGGGGGTGGTTGCTGACAATATGTTTCACAAAATCAGCTTTTCGGCACTTGGATGGTTAGAGCATAACACGGTCCAATTAGGGTTGAGGGCCAGAAAAATGTATTTTTAAAAAAGGACTACTTTTATTTTTTACAAGTCTAAGGGACCTACAGTGGGGTATCCGAGCAAGCTCTTGACATCGACTGCCTGCCCGGTGTGAGCGGGAGTCCTATTTATAACGTTCCCTCGCTGACGCAGCAGCGAGTACAATTCTGCTGGTACATCGGTTTGTTTTGTACATTTGAAGGGTGAACTTGAGCGAATTTCGAAAAAGAGTCGACAATGGTCAGAAATTTAGAATTTTCAACGGTAATTTTGTCTATGTGAACTATTTCGAGTGGTTTAGATTCTGTTGGAGTGATATTGTATTTTATTTTCAAAGGGTGTCGATCGTATTTGCAACTGAGACATGTTTCGCAATTGTTAATGAATTTTTGTATGGTCTTCTTCATATTCGGCCAATAGTACTTTCTTTTCAAATGTTCGAGAGTTTCAGTAATTCCCCGGTGATTTGTTGTTCGTGAATGGTATTCTTGGACAATTTTAATTTGGTCTGATGCATTTTCGACATCTTGCATTATTTGAGTATATTTGGTCATTTCTATTTAAGCAAAGGCGAAGTTTTTTGTCATGATGCGGACAAATTCCTCATATATGTTGCTCAAGAAGAAAATTCCGTATTTGATTTTAGGGGTGACATATTCATTTCACGTCTCAAAAATTCGGTTTTGTCAATTTGGATTTTTAAATTTGCTTTCCGTAGTCTTTTAAAGACTTCTTCTAGCCTGATCATGTGTTCTGCTAGGGAAGTGCTATAGACGAAAATATCATCCAAGTAAACGCAGCAATACTCGTTAGATATTCCACGGAGAATGTTGTCCATCAACCTCTGAAAGGTTGCGGGTGAGTTTTTAAGCCCAAAGGGCATCCTCGTGAATTCTAGGTGGTAATTAGGAGTACTGAATGCGGTTTTTTCGATGCTATCGGGGTGCATCGATCTGATGAAATCCAGATTTGAGATCTATGATGCTAAAATATTGGCACCTTCCCAGTTTATCAAGAAGTTTGGAAATTTGGGGTAGTGGGTATCGGTCTTCGAAAGTTTTTTCATTCAATTTTCTATAATCTATTACTATCCGAAATTTAGGTTTACCGCTGGCGTCCGATTTTTTCGGCACTATCCAAATCGGGGCATTCCACGCACCCTCTGCCTGACTATGGTGCCTGACTATGCCATGTTCTAACATCTACTCGATTTGGCGGTCAACTTCTTTCCTATAAATTTCTGGGAACCGGTAATTTCTTGTGTAAATGGGGAGTTCGTCTGAGGTTCTTATTTGGTGCTTTACATTATTCGTGAAGGAGAGGGGTTCATTATCTAAATGGAAGATGTCTGGGTATTTTGAGACTAGGTTTTTTTTCCTCTTCGTTAAGGTGATTCAATCTGAGTTTAGAAAATCAAATTTGAAATCGAAGTTTTCCGAATAGTAATTGTTTAAATTTCCAAAATATTCCGGGTGTGGGGTTTTACCTATTTCTTCCACTTTCAGGGGTTGTTTTTGGACTACGTTTTGCGTTTTTTCGGTTAGGTTAAGTATTCGGACGCACGTTTCATGATCCTTGATGTTTACTAAACATCCGGGTATTTCGAGTTCATCAATTCTGGTGTACAGAAGAACGGCTTCTCCGTTTTCTATGTTGTCTATTTTAATTTTTATTTGTTGTATCGATCTCGGTTCTATTAAATGGGATTTAGTTGGTTGGGTTGTTAGGTAATTTAAAGGAATTTTGATTTTGGGGGTTTTCAGCAAGTTGTTCTCTAAATCGATAGAGGCTTTTAACATTTTAAGGTTGTCCAGTCCCAGATGGAGGTCAAATTTCTGGTGGAAATTAAAAACGTTAAATTTTAGGTTGAGGCCACGAGTATGGAATAACTCTCCACACGGTACCTTGGTGGTGAATTGGCCTTCCGAGGTTCCGTGTGCGGTTTTCACAATAAACGGTTCACTCGGAAATTTTGGTTTGGATAGTTTTTCTGCAATTTTTGAATTTATATAGCTCCGAGTGCTCCCAGTGTCGATCAATATTTTTAAGTTTAGTTTGGGCATCAGGACGAATGGTAATTCGTTGACGGCCCTTTTTTCGATGTTCATCAACTCGTATGAAGGGGTTGGAGGCTTTCCTCTTCTAAAAAAGGATTTCCTTCGGGATCTACTTCTTGATAATTAGATCTGGAGGGATTTCTTCTGTTCCTGGGTCTTCTAAAATTTGGGAGTTTTCGGGATCTTCTTCTATATTGTTAAAATTTGGTAGGGTCGTACGCCAGGACATGGGTACGGCTTGCGTACTCGCGGGACGAGGTGGTGGTTGATTGTTTGTCCGGTAAGGCCCTTGGGGTTTTGGGGTGAAGGTACTGTTAAACGGTTTGGGACTCTGGAATGGTGGTTTTCCTGGTTGAAACGGCTTGAATCCTTGCGTTTTCAATTGGTTGGGATTAGGTTTAGGGGGTTGCGTAGGAGGTATGTTTTGGAAATTAGGTCTGAAGTCCTGGGTATGTTGTTTCGGAGGAAAATTATGAGGAGGTTTAGAAATTTGGTTCGGCGATGCTTTTCCGCGCCAGTTACTAGAAAGGATCCAATAATCGTTAGTGAGCCACGAGAGAGCGGTTCCCAGGTCTGGTGGTTGCCTGGTTCTTAAAATGCTTCCTAGCGGTTCTTTTAACTGGAGGAGGAAACACCTAAGGTCAAGTTTCTTGTAACTTTTTATTAACACTTCGGAATCTGAGGTATCATGGTTCTGAAGGTAGGCAATTATCAAATTTAAAATTTTCTGTACTCGATCATGAAACTTGAAGGGCGTTTTGCCGTCTGCTTGTCTTAGCCCTACCAACTCAATGACTAATGTAAGGTCATCTCGTCGGTCGGAGTAGGCGTTAAGCAAAGCTTCTTTAATCTGCTCGTAAGTATTTATCGAGGATGAGAAGATTTGTTCGGACATAGGGGGGTGAATTTTTCTTTTGATGGCTGAAATCAACATGTAATTTTGGAAATCGTCATGGTCATCGTTATTGTAGAAACGGTCAGTTAGTTTTTTGTTACGTCTAGAAATTCATGTAAAGTTTGGGGGGCTCCCGAGAACACGGGATTAACTCGAGGTGTTCCTTCTTTAGGATAGGTTTATCGGAATGTTGTTGTTGTGGTCGGGGGTCATGAATTACCTGTCGAACTAACATTTGTTGGACCATTTCTTGCAATTGTCCGATTTGCAACTGTTGGTGTCTGATGACTTCGGTGGGGTCAAAACTTTCGTGGTTACTTGAACCTTCGGCCATATTTTCACGACTTTCTGATACCGAGGGCAGTGAAAAGGGCTGAAGTTTGTAACGATTGTAATTTTTTAGTGATTTTGAAATTTTGAAAATGGGAGTTGACTATCTGAGTAAAATGAAAGTGGCTAGGATATTGTAATTCGGATTTACAAATAGGTTTAGCAAGATTGTGAAAATCCTGGCTAAAATTTTAAATACGGAACAAATACAAAAGTTAAACAAATATAAGAGATATAAGTTGCAAATTATTGTGAATCCTGGAAATATTCAATCAATTAATATGCAATAAAATGCAAAAACATACAAATAATATTAAAAATGCAATTAAAAATTCAATTAAAAAAATAGGCTTCTTAGCTCTATCATGCACAATTGTGTAAAAATGTTTCTCTAAATTTCGAGGTGCTGAAGGTGACGAGGGTTCCGTCAGGTGTCTTCTGCGGGGTACTCGAGAAAAAAGAGACTGGAGATAATAAAGCGGGCTCCGGGGTCGGGCCGCGAGAACTGCTGAGACGTATTGCAACAACGAGATAACAACTCGGCGATTGGGTCCGTCGGAAGGTGTGACGGATCGGTCGATCTTTACGAAGTCGTGTGAGCCTAGGTGTGGCTTTGTGTTGCAGATGAAATATGGGGTTTTTCTTTTATTACTCACAGAAAGAAGTGCATCTCTGAGAGGAGTCGTCTGTCTGCTCGGCACTGCTTGGTTTGGTCCGTGTGAAGCTGTAGGTTGGACGTTTGCCTGTCGTCCTCGTCGATGTACTTTCGGCGATGGTCGGGTTTTGGAAACGTCCTCACTAGACTGCGCCAATTAGGGTTGAGGGCCAGAAAAATGCCTTTTTAAAAAAGGACTAATTTTATTTTTACAAGACTTGTAAAATATACTCAGTATAAAGGGACCTACAGTGGGGTATCCGAGCAAGCTCTTGACATCGACTGCCTGCCCGGTGTGAACGGGAGTCCTATTTATAACGTTCCTTCGCTGACGCAGTATAATTCTGCTGGTACATCGGTTTGTTTTGTACATAGCTTATATATATAGTATCAATTTTTTAAGAGAAAGAAATGTAGACAAGTATATGGAATAGCGGAAAAAGTTTCCTAATATTTCGAAAAAATCTTGATCACAGAAAAATTGGAGAAGAAATGATTTTGGGAGTCTTGGTCGCGGTGTTTCGATTAGGTATCCAGGGCCGGAACAAATAATTTATGATGACAAAATTTTCAATCATCTAAATTGAGGCCAGGGAGTCTATTAGCCCCCAAAACCCATTTATGAGCCCTCTCTGACTGCTGCAGCTGGCGATCATTTGAAGCCACAGGCATCTTGCACAGCACTTTCACCCCGAAGCATTCATCAAATGATGAATTATGGGAACGTGCGTGCACACCAACCGGGAGTGCTCTCTCTTGAGCCACTGAGGCCCTCTGGTTGTTCATCCTCAGGTTTAGGGTTGCAGCCTTTCCCACACAAAAAGCGGAACTGTCATCACATTTCCGGCAGATCAGTTGGTAAACACAGTTCTTCGACTGGCACTCCGCGGATCCGTTACATTTGTACGAATGTGAAGTATTTGGAGAGGTGAAGTCAGATTCTTCAATGACCAAACTGCACAACTTGCACCTCGGTCGTCCACATGGATGCACACCCCGGTCGGGTGGCTGAGATTGAGGATGGCGATGGGATAACAAGTTCCCAATCGTTTTTCCTTGGCGGTAACTCACTCTTGGAGTTTCACGGAAAATATCCCGTGTCTGTGGACTTGAAGCCAGTATTGATTGAAGGTCACGAAGAATAGTGTTGATTTTTCGGGCACCGAAAAAGAATGTAGTAATTAGTGAAGGTCTGTAAGTTGGTGATCGTGGAATTTGTTGGTATTTGACATGTGATGGAACAATTCTATTTTCAACAAACTTTTGCGGGTATCCCCGTTCCAGCAACTTGCCCTTTAACCCAGAGAGATAACCCTCCAGGTTCTCCCTGCCACTGCAAATCCGGTGGCCTCTAATAGACAGTGACCTAGGGATTGATCGCTTCGTATGGGGGGGATGGCAGCTGTCATAATGGAGATAGAGCTGCTTGTTCGTACTCTTCACATGTACTCCAGTGACGAATTCCCCGTTTCTCAACGAGATGTCAACATCTAGAAATGTCGCGGCTGTCCTAGAAAATGACCACGTAAACTTTACAGAAAATTGTGAATTGAGTGCTTCCAAAAACATTACCAATTCATCTTCCACATTCGTCCATATCAAGAAGATATCATCTATGAACCGCTTCCAGATGAGAAGGATCTTATCTCTGGATGACAAAAATCGATTTTCCAAGCAAGCCATGAATAGGTTTGCATACGAAGGTGCCATGCGAGTTCCCATTGCTGTGCCTCTCTTCTGAAGATACACATGGTCTTTGAACTTGAAAACGTTCATTGTTAGAACGTACTCGGCTAATTTCACCAGGAAGTTGGTTGATGGGGTTCACCGTTCAGTAGAACCATTTAGTGAAGAATTTGTGTATATATATATATATATATAAATTGACAATTTAGACGGGGATTCAATAAAGGAACTTAAGGGAAAATTTACCACTACGTTTCGAACAAGTCGTCATCAGGTGAATGCCGGGATAACAGGAAAATCCCTCCTCCATTTTTTTTGAATCTTCATAATTTTTTCCAAGGATCTCAAATATCATACTTGCGCACCCCGCGCAACTGCGCAATCTTGCGCAACTGACACTAACTTTCTTATTTTAAATGAGAACCCCAATTTTTTATTGCAGATTCGGATTCTACTCAAAATTTCATGAAAATTTGACCCCTCAATCAATTTTTTTGATTGCGCGCAACCGGTTCAGCGAGCACGCAAAGTTGCGCAACCCCAAAATTGTCAAATAGTGGATGATGGTGAATTCTAAAGTGTGGCACATGAATTTTCATTGTTTTTTAACGCTGATTCACGTGGTGCTATCCGTTTCTTGATTCGGCTCAATTTTTGCGGAATAATGACATAAATTTGGTTATTTCTCGTGAAAAAATCATCTTTTTTCGCGCGTGTGTTTGCACATGAAATTTCATAGGTAATTATCCATTTCCTTTCCGTCCTCCTTTCTCAACCGGACCTCGAAAACTAATCCCCGTAAAAATCTGAAAACAGGCGCCTAAGATTTAAAAAAAACGGACGAGAAATAACCAAATTTAGGTCATTATTCTGCAAAAATTGAGCGGAATCAAGAAACGGATAGCACCACGTGAATCAGCGTTAAAAAACAATGAAAATTCATGTGCCACACTTTAGAGTTCACCATCATCCACTATTTGACAATTTTGGGGTTGCGCAACTTTGCGTGCTCGCTGAACCGGTTGCGCGCAATCAAAAAAATTGATTGAGGGGTCAAATTTTCATGAAATTTTGAGTAGAATCCGAATCTGCAATAAAAAATTGGGGTTCTCATTTAAAATAAGAAAGTTAGTGTCAGTTGCGCAAGATTGCGCAGTTGCGCGGGGTGCGCAAGTATGATATTTGAGATCCTTGGAAAAAATTATGAAGATTCATATCAAGGCAGTTTCTGTACTGAAGCCTCAACGGTATGCCGACTGTCGCTCATTCTATTGCGCAACGGAAATTAATTTAACTCAGAATAGACAATTTTGTCCAAAACTTTACCCGCTGTGCACAAAATATTAATTGCGCGAAAGTCGGTCACCTCCAACGGGTTTTCAATTTTCTTTAACGGAATAACCGTACTTTGTTTCCAACAGAGAGGATATACACCATTCTTTACTGAAAAATTATACACATGACACAGGACAGGAGTTATACAAGTATCTTGAGAACCTCAATCGATATACCGTCACTGCCTATTGAATTCGAAGTCACAGACATTATGGTTTTTCTGACGACTTCCTCTCTGACTACACCCATAGTAACACCTCCGTTCTGCGGTTTGCCAACATTTAATACTCTTCTAATACATCAGTATTGGCCTGTAAAACATCCCCTGGGCAAAAGTATTCATTGAGATCATCAACAGATACCGGCAGGTGTTCTTGGCTAGACTGCTCCTTACCTACACCATATATATTTTTTTAACTATTATCCAAAATTCTTTAGGATCTCTTAAAGAGATCATGAAAGTGTCTTATTTTTCGTTTCTTATCAATTGCTTAACTTTATTCCGGATTGATTTATATTTATTCTTATTTTCATTTGTTTTATCGCGCTTGAAGATTGTGTATTGTTTTTCACGCGAAACCATAAGTTCTCTAATTTCGTCGGATATCCATGGAGCAATATCCATGGGGGGTCTTCTTATTCGAACCTTTATATAAATAATCTTGTTGAAAATTGCAACTTTTTTATTCTGAGTAAACTGAATAAAATGAATCCCATGGCAAGCAGGCAGCCTCGATCAAGAATTGATTGCGATTAAAATCACGACTAGCTCGTACAAAAATATATTTTTTATCCACATTTACTTTTAATTGCTTAACAATACAAAATATCAGGTCGTGGCCAGACAGACCAGGGACACTTACTTGTCCATACGATCGCACAAATCGCATATCATTCACCAACACCAAGTCAATATGAGTGGCTGAATGGGATGCGTAGCCTCATGTCGTATATAAGACAAGTTATGGGCTTGTACTAATGAAGAAAATTGTTTTGATAGTGGATCAACAACGAGCTTATTCGTATTAGAGTCAAATAACACTACTAGATTTTGATACAGGGCTTGAATTTTACTAATTACTTCAAAAACTTCGACAATCCTCCCGTGCTTTGGCGGCCTGTACACCACGCCAACCACAAGTTTTGTCTTCCCAGTACCCAGTTCAACAAAAATGTATTCGTGTTGGAAATGATAAATAAACTTTAAGAGAGAAAATAGAGATTTTCACACGGAAAAACACGGAACACTTTTTTTTCTTTATTCGCGCAACTTTTTACGTTCGGTACAATACATATTCTTACAAAACACATGATTGTTAGTCGTATATTAAAGAACCCCCATCATTTTCATGAGTTGTGAATGTCAATGAAGTGGCTTCGTAAAAATGTCTGCCACTGCAACTTTGTGTCAATCTTGTTTACTTCAATTTCGTATATAAGACAAAGAAATGTCTAATTTTTATGTGCTTCGTCCGCCTAATGAAGAAAATTGTTTTGATAGTGGATCAACAACGAGCTTATTCGTATTAGAGTCAAATAACACTACTAGATTTTGATACAGGGCTTGAATTTTACTAATTACTTCAAAAACTTCGACAATCCTCCCGTGCTTTGGCGGCCTGTACACCACGCCAACCACAAGTTTTGTCTTCCCAGTACCCAGTTCAACAAAAATGTATTCGGGTCCTCTTGAATATATTGCAGGTGATCGTGCTAAAATTTTCGTTTTAATCCCAGTCTTTACCAACAATGCAACCCTTAAACGAGCTTTTCCTAACCTGTCATTCCGCAACCATTGGTAATCTTCAATAGCTATAGAAGAATTAGATACATTTGGTTTTAAAAAACTTTTACATATTGCTATTGCATGAAATATTCCTCCTGAAATTATTTCACGAAATTCATCTCCATGACGACGACAGACTCGATATTTACGTGACCCAAATTAACTCCACCACCGTTAAGTAGCTGGCGTTTTAAATATTCATTAGTACTACTCATGGTTCAACATAACTACATAGAATTGCAGTATTGACATAAAAAATGTTGGCTAGAATTAATAAATCACAAAAACTATTAATTACAGGAACTACCACTAAACAATGCAGTGCAATAATAGTTACATTATCTAAATTTTCAAAATACTTATAATTAGATTCAGAGAAAGATTCATCAGTTACTATGAGGAAGAAAATAAAAATAAATGAATTGCTGTTGGACATTTCCAATACTTGTTAATCAAACATATATTCATAGAGACGAGTCTATGTGCAGGATGAGATGTTGTAACAATCATGTTCCGGAAGACTGCGGCGCTGAGCCACCGTTTTTTGACACTCGGAGCCTATCAATATCTTCTTGCCACCGAATTTCCACCGCCTCCAATCCTTCAGACTTCCTCACCATTATTCGACCATTACGGATCCATACAAATTTATAAAGATTTTCCTTCTTCAACAGTTTCGATTTCTGGAGTAAAAGGCGATTATGTGGAGTAAGGCTCTGATTCACAAAAATCCGTTGACGGGTGTATAAATCCTTCACTTTACTGATAGCTCTCATGAACTCGTCTTTGTCAGTGCGCCTCTCAAAGGTTGCTGAAATGGTACCTGGAAGCTGAGAAGAGATTGCAAACTTTCGTCTGAAACATCCATCGATCATATCCGGTGTAACTACAAAGTTGACAGCTTGACAAACGTCACCGATAATCTTGAAAACATCTTCGCCAACAGAGCCCGGAATTCCGGCTGATCTCGACGCACTTATCAAGAGCACTCTGTTCCAAGAAAGATAAGCTCGATTCCAAGGACCTCACACGAGATTCCAAAACATCGTTACGCTCACATAATTGTTTGTAGGAGATGTTTAAACTCGAAAGATCACTACGCAAACTATTGATCGTATCAGTATTCTGCTGGATAAGATCAGAGTACGTGTTTAAGTGTGTTGTCAGGTCTTTTATTTCATTTGAATGCTTTTCATTCAGGGCCCTGACCTCCGCACGAAACTCGTTGATAAGTTTAACCAACTCGGCATTATCAGACCCAATCACGGCATCATCAGACCCAAGTCACCGGCATAATATTGTCGTCCCTAGAGGTTCGAGCGCCGTCAGACACAAGGTACAGAACCAAGGCTTCTTGGTTTCCTCGATCAACTCATACTCTTCCTTGTTAAAATTGATACAATTAAGATGATACGTTCCTGAACATTTACAACATACCATCCGATATGAATTGTGAGGGAATCCTTTATCACAGGAAGCACACTTCGACATCACTCTATATTGATGTAAAAACTATAATAACATATAATATATATATAAAACTAAAACAAACTTCTTGTGGAGGTATCTGATGAGTGAATGAGTAAAAAACGCAACAGTTAATTAAACGAGACTTGTAATTAGGTAGAAAATATTTGAGATAAGTGTCACGGAATCATATGACGCAACAATAATAATAAACCGTATAAGGTTATCGATGGTTATCCAAGGAAGTTGCAGAGGTTGCTTCAACACACTCTCCCAAACTCAAGACTCCAATTGATGAACGATTCGTGACAAAAGATCCAGTAGGAAGGCTCTTGGTGAATACATCAGCAAGCTGGTGACTACTGGGCACATGGTGCAACTCAAATTCATTATTCATCCACTTCTCACGTACAAAGTGAAAACGCACTTCAATGTGTTTTGTGCGGCGATGAAATTCTGGATTCTGAATCATCCTGATTGTACTTTGGTTGTCAACCAACAACTGCGGAGTGTCACGTAAAGTCGTCAACTCAGCCAACAATCGCTAAAGCCATACCATCTCCTTGGTACCCTCACATGCTGCAATATACTCTGCTTCTGTAGTGCTTAAAGCAGTAACTGGTTGTTTACGACTCAACCAACTTATTGCCAGTTCCACACATTACCAAAACTCCAGTTCTTGATCGACGACACAAGTTGTCATTTGCAAAGTCCGAGTCTGAATAACAATGCAACTTTAGTTTAGTATCTGAATTATAGAACAGTCCATACTCCCTCGTACCATTCAAATACTTAAAAATTCTCT